>CM029554.1:30393692-30413692 GCA_017141385.1 Sogatella furcifera | reverse complement strand
ATATAATACCGATCTGCGTGAGCCTATGATACACCATCCATCATTTTCTTGCTAGCAGTCATTTTCTGGGAGAGAACTCACGAGACACTGTCAACCAATAAGAAAAGAGCAGGCGGGCATGAAGGCGTGTCCAAGTCAAACCTGAAACATCACCCGTCAACTGCTTCCATCTAGTGGTTGAATTTGGAAACTTTCCTAACCAATGTTTTCAACCATTTTGATCATAGGCGGAGCTTGGAGGCGTGTCCAATGGAAGCAAGTCATCCTATTGCTACTGCCATCTGCTGGCAGAATTAGGAACTATTTTGAATGTTATTTAAGAAAGTTGGGTGGAGCAGTGAAGATGGCTGAAATCTTCAACTTGCTTGTTATTGAGTTTCCATTTTTTTTAAAAACATCTTAATTTCCAGTGAAATGAAATATTTATGATGATTCCCAATATTTTTCTGTGAAAAATTTATTATTCCCTTCCTTATGTGCTTTCAAGCAAAATAATAAAATAAATCCTACTTGCGAGCAAATTTTATAATTTAGCAAGTAGTATTTTTTTATTTTGACATTTTTGAGCTTTTGGAATTTCTGTATAAATGAAACATTATTGATAAACCTTTTTCATGATGTATACTTATATTTTCTTATAAAACTTGTTTCTTTTAATAAATTATTGCTCAAGTGTCAAAATAAATAAATATTTGATTGATTGATTAAAATTAATCAATAATTGAAATTCTAATGTTTAAATGATAAAGTACAGTACAATGTGACACTTTTGCTCGATTTAGATAGCCTCTAGTTATTTTGTATTAATTTTTGTAGGCTTTTGCTTATCACGTATCCAATACCTTAAAATACGAAACAATACGTTAGGATACTATAAGCAAGTCCCTATAATCCTTTTTGCTACACCACATGCAAAAAAGCTGATTTTTTGTGCGTTTAAAATTGAGAAAAGGAGGCGTCAAATGATCAACAAAACAACTACTGGTTAAAGAGAGAGATGAGAGAAGAGAGAGAGTGGGGATCAAGAAAAGAAGAAATGAAGCAGTTAAAAGTGTGTTTACAGAGGAAACACGGAATTAAAATCTAAGAGAAGTATAGTCTGTCCAAGCAAAGAAGAGCCTCTGAGAAGATTAGAAAATGACTGCAGCTCGGTCAATATTGGTTCAAAAAATATTGATTTGCTCTTAAATTGTGGATCAGAATGTTTTCTACGATTGAGACCAAATCAATAATTTTTGAACCAATATTGATCGAACTGGAGTCATTTTCTCATCTTGCCAGAGGCTCTTCTTTGCTTGGACAGACTAAACCTACATTTCCTACGTGACTGGTTCATCCAATATCGTCCAGTTTATAGATCTCCTTCTGATTCTAATTTTTTTTTATTCTTCCTTCTCCCTTTTTGGGTATTATCCTACTCCTTTTTCGTACTCTTCCTTTATTTCTTTCTCTTTTTCTTTGTCTTACTCTTCGTTTTGAGTCCTCAAAACTGGCTGAAAGACAAATTAATAATTCATGAAAGTTAAATTGATACATACCTACACTTTACCAAGTAAATTCTTATGTTTAAATGTATTTGGATGAGATATTCTCATTCATCAGTGTTGAAGTATTTTCAAATTCCAAATTTTTAAGAATTCAATATTCCAAGTTGCATTGTAACTGCAACCGATTCATTTTTACAATGAAACTGAATTAGAATTTAGTGAATCGACCATATATTATGCAAATTTCTTATCTACGGTCTATTAAAAATTGAAGTTACCACAAATCTTACTAGAAAGGGTTCCAAATTACAAATTGGGAAAGTTCAAATTCCAGATACAATACATCTTATCTCTAATCTCGTTACAATCCTAAACTCTCCACTCTCTAATATCACCTATTTTGTATTCTATAGTCTGTCCAAGCAAAGAAGACGTTCTAACGAGATGGGAAAATAACTCCAGCTCGGTCAATATTTGATCAAAAATTATCAATTTAGTCTCAAATTGTAGATCAGAATGTTCCCAACAATTTGAAATCGAATTTATAATTTTTAAACGGATATTGACCGAGCTGAAGTTATTTCCCCATCTTGCAAGACTGTCTTCTTCGCTTGGACAGGTTATAGAATATAAATTATTCTTCAAATTTAACAATGCACGAAATTTAGCATCCATTTATCACTATTATCATAATTTGGATCGTATATTCATCATAAACTTATATAAGTTCATCTTATTCCAAGCAATTCAAGTAGCTATAAATCTGTGTATGACTTTATGAACAGGCCGAAATTTGGATCCATTACATATTATGCAATAAACTTGGATTAAGAATAACGAAAAAATGAGAAATAAGACGAGGGAATAGAAGAGGGAGGAGAAGAAGAAGAGAAGAGGAAGAAAAAGAAGAACAAGAAGAAGAAGAAGAAGAAGGGAAATTAAGGAGATAAAGGAGAAGGACGAATACATTAAAAATAAGACTAAAAATAAGAAGAAGGAGGAGAAGAAGGAGAAGAAGAAGAAGAAGAAGAGAAGAAGAAGAAGGAGAAGAAAAAGAAGAAAGGAGAAGGGGAAAAAATTGGACAAAAGATGGAAAGAGGAATAGAGATGGAAGAGGAGAAGAGGAATAGTAAAAGATGAAGAGAAAGGAAGAAGAGGAAGAAGAAGAAGAAGAAGAAGAAGAAGAAGAAGAAAAAGAAGAAGGGGAAATTAAGGAGATAAAGGAGAAGGACGAATACATTAAAAATAAGACTAAAAATAAGAAGAAGGAGGAGAAGAAGGAGGAGAAGAAGAAGAAGAAGGAGAAGAAAAAGAAGAAGAAGGAGAAGGAAAAAATTGGACAAAAGATGGAAAGAGGAATGGAAAAGAAAAATACATTACAAAGAAGAATAAAAAGCTGAAGAAGAAGAATAAAGAGGAGGAATAGATGGAAGAGGAGAAGAGGAATAGTAAAAGATGAAGAGAAAGGAAGAAGAGGAAGAAGAAGAAGAAGAAGAAGAAGAAGAAGAAGAAGAAGAAGAAGGGGAAATGAAGAAGATGAAGGAGAAGGAGGAGGGGGATTGAAAAAAGTATAAAAAGAAGAAGGAGAAGGGGAAATGAAGGAGATAAAGGAGAAGGAGAAGGGGGATTGAAAAAAGAATAAAAAGAAGAAGGAGAAGGGGACATGAAGGAGATAAAGGAGAAGATGAAGGGAGAAAAAGATGAGGACAAATAGTTGGTAAGAGGAATAAAAAGGGGGAATGAAGGAGAAAAAGGAGAAGAGGGAAGGAGAAGGACAAATAGATGGAAAGAGGAATAAAGAGGAGAAATACATTGAAAAGAAGAATAAAAAGTTGAAAAAAAGCTGAAAGTTGAAAGCTGAAGAAGATGAAAAAAAGAATATAAGAGAGAGAGAGAGAGAGAGAGAGAGAGGAATAGACGAAAGAGAAGAAGAAGAAGAATGAGAAGAAGAAGAAAAAATATGTAAAATAGAAGGAAAAAGAGAGAAAGTTAAAGAAGAAGAGATAGGAGGAAAAAAGAAAAAGTGAAAGGAGAAGTAGAAGAAGAGAAGAAGAGGATGATTAAAGAAAGAGTAAGGAAAAATAAAAGATAGACTACCTCTGAAAGCATTTGCTTGTACATTTAGAATGTATTCAGTGGCTGATTGGGCCAAATTAGTTCGATTTCGGCTGAAATTCGTTAATCATCTCAATTTTTTCTCAAGTCGGCTGCCCGCTTTTCATCTTGCATGTTATGATACAGGCTTCACATCCATCATTAGTTCCGAATAAAAAATGCACTGAAAAAAGGCCAGCTCGATTGCTCACAATTATGAGCCTAACAGTGGCATTTTATTCTATTAAAGATGCAATAAATCATTGGTTGAGTCCGGTTTTGGTGCGGCTTGCCTATGAAAAAATAATCCTCCATTCTATCTGAAGAATGAAAAACGGATTTTGTACTAAGGAAGTCCTTACAATGCAATCAATTTACTCAATTTTAGTAAAACGTAATACAGAAAGTAGAATAGTAATGCATTAACTATTACTATTTCATTTTATTAGGAATAACTACAATATAAGGAGTTGAAAACAACTTTTATATTCTTATCCTTATTATACTCTTATAGGATTCTCATCCTATCTAAAGAATTGATATCATATTTAGGACTAGGAAGTCATTTTTCGCTACACTTCACGGAAATAAGCTGCTTACCAGTCCCTATGTAGACTAGGAAGTCGTCATTTACATGCGTAATCAATCAGCTGTTGTCCTCGAGAGGTAAGAGCCTCTTTCCATGCGAGGACCATTGTCCCGAGCTCTTACCACGCTTGGACAGCTGGCGCCATCTAGCGAGAGAAAATGCAACTACAATGGCCGTCTCTTTCTGTGACGCTGCTAGAATTTGGTAAAAAACAAGAAACTTTGTATTGCTATTGTACAATTTAGGATGATCGTACAAAAACTATCATGAGTTTAAACATTTCTGGACTAAGAAAATCGAGTATTCTGATAGTTATTAAGTAATATCCATTTAATTAAATCAAAAAAATTGAAATACTCAAACTTTCAATACTTAGCAGTTCAGCTTACTCCAGATTCAGCTCAGCTGAAGCTAGTATAGTCAGTTATCTGGTCTTAGCTGTTCTTAGATTTCATTAATCCTATTTGTTTTGTTCATTCATGAAATTAGATTGATCATATTTATTTGAACTGTAGTGAAAAAAATTATACACAACTCGCCCAGGAAGTTTTTTACGGTATTCAGAATTATTCCCAGGCTTGGCAAGCCTCGCCTGGGAAACTATCCTCATACCGTAAACTTTTCCTTCCCAGGCTTGTGGCGTAATGTACTATTACTATATTTCTTTATTCTTTATTCTTTCTTTACAATTGCGACTTGGTTTCCAAGTATTTTAAGCAAAGGATGAATGAATGATGATGATGAAGGTTTAAGATGTAGGTTATATGTCTATCCACAATGTCCACTTTCACTATGCTCAATTTTATTGAAAAAAGTACAGAATGTAGAATGGTAATGCATCCATTACTCTTTTATTTTATTAGGAATGCAATAAAACAAAGAAACAAATAACTTTGATTCATATCCTATCTAAATAATAGAAAAAGGATTAGGAATAGAAAGTTACTTCAATGTACTATATTTATTCAATTTTAGTGAAAAGCAGTACATAATTTAGAATGGTAATATATTAATTATTACTCTCTTATTCTATGAGGAATACAATATAAGAAGAGAACATTTTCAGTCGAAATTTCTTCTATTCCAATGAAATTTTGTTGAAATTTGTCCAAATTCAGGTTATGATATTAATAGGTTGATTTAATGAACTCAAACCTCTGTCTATATGCTAGCAATGCTAAAAATAATTTCGTCAAAAAATTCAAGGTGTTATTATTTAACATGTCATTCATTTATGTTTATGATAATTATAATGTTTGTGAATTTGTTACAAACTTTGACATTCAATTATTGTAATTATGTATTCAAAAATCTATACTATTTGTCTGTGATTTATTTTTATTTCTTATAATTTCCGCTATTATTATTGCTAATATTTATTTCTATTTTTATGGTGTTGTGTATCCATTCTTTTTTCCACTTTAAAATTTAAAACTAAAAAAAAACACTTAAAAATGGAAATAAACTTACTTAACAGTAGTTACTATAGTTTCGACCTGTTGTGTGGCCATCTTCAGACTGAACAGTAAACTCTGTTCAAGGTTATGTTGTGGAAGGTGGTTGGAGGAAAAGGGTGGGGATAGTGGTGTGGGGGTGTAGATGTTATAAGGGCGGAAATTTTGAATTTTGATGAATTTTGTCAAAAAGGGTGTGGGATGAGAAGTTCAATTGATCATTCAGGATATTGTTGGGAAACTGTTTTGTGTGATTGTAGATTTCAAATTGTTCCAATATGTTTAATTTTCTGTTTTTTTGTTGTATGTGAAGAATTTCAAGGTTGGTGTTTATGTCAGTATATGTGTGGTTGGATGTTATGAGGTGGTCAGCAAAATTTGAATGGGATGTTGGATGATTTATTGCCCTGATGTGTTCTCTGAATCTTAAATTGAAATTTCTGCCTGTCTGCCCAATATACTGTTTATTACATTCATTGCACTTTAACTTGTAAATTCCTGGTTGGTCAAATACTTGGTTGTTTTTTGGCTGTTGGTGGAAATGTTTTCTTAGTGAATTTGTTGTTCTGAAAGCAATTTTATAATGTAGTTTTTTGAAGGATGATGCTATTTTTTGTGATTTTTTGTTGTGGTAGGTGAGTGTGATGAATTTCTTGTCATTATCTGTACTATTTTTGTTTCTATGTTGTTTGGATTTTATGTTGTGGTGCAGATTTTCTATTAGGGTGGGTGAGTATCCATTTTGTTGGGCTATGTATTTGATGGTATTGAACTCTTGGTTGTAGTCAATTTGTGTCATGGGAATGTTCAGTAGTCTGTGGATCATATGGTGAAATGCTGCTAGTTTGTGTTGGGTGGGGTGGTTTGAAGAGTTGTGAATTACTGTGTCTGTTGTGGTGGGTTTCCTGTATATTTTAAATGTTCTGAATGAGTTTTCTTGTTTGGATATTGTTATGTCTAGGAAATTGATTGTGTTGTTGTTTTCCAGTTCTATGGTGAAGTGTAAGGGTACGGCCACATGGGCAGCTTTTTGCTGCAAATTTTGTCAACACCTGTGAAGATGTTCCCGACTCGTTCAAATTTTAATAAAAATCATGCAATAATATAGTTCTAAATTCGAGTAATTTTGTACAATCAAAAGAAATTTTTCATCCCTTCTCAATTTTGAAATAATGATGATAGAAATTTTTTTTTGTCCAGATTCCAATTGAAATTACGCGATAATTTAGTACTGAATTTTGTATCAATTAAACAACCAATCAAAAACTTTCTACCCCTTCCCGTTTTAGGGTAGAAGTGATTGAAAAGGGGTGACTGGACTCCATCCTGAGCCAAATACCAAAACAAAGCTAGAGTTTTGAATTTATTCAATGTTTTGTACAATATTATTTCAATGATAGAAAATCAGCTGATATCGCCTAACGTACTCCCCTACGCATCTCTCACCATTACTCAGCTGTCTGAAATGAAACTGAAATCTCAACTAGCTGCTGCTGAGAAAAATGAATCGTGACCTATTCGTTTGCAGCAAATATTTGCAGCACTTTTATGCTCGTCAGGCCGCACCAGCTGATTTTCTATCATAAAAATAATAAAAAATTCCAGCTTTGTTTTGGTATTTGGCTCAGGATGGGGTCCAGTCACCCCTTTTCAATCACTTCTACAATAAAACGGGAAGGGGTAGAAATTTTTTGTTTGGTTGTTCAATTTATACGAAATTCAGTACTGAATTATGGCGTAATTTTAATTAATCCGAACAAAAAAAATTTCTATCATCATTATTTCAAAATTGAGAAGGGATGAAAAATTTCTTTTGATTGTACAAAATTACTCGAATTTAGAACTATATTATTGCATGATTTTTATTAAAATTTGAACGAGTCGGGAACATCTTCACAGGTGTTGACAAAATTTGCAGCAAAAAGCTGCCCATGTGGCCGTGCCCTAAATTGGGATGTATTTTATTTAATTTGGAATGGAACAATTGGGTTTGTCTGATATTGCCATGGTACAGGATTAGGATATCATCAACATATCTGAACCAGCTGATGATTTTGTCTGTTTTGTTAAGAATGTATTTCTGTTCAATATTATGGACAAATATTTCAGCTAGGATGCAAGAGATAGGACTTCCCATGGGGAGACCAGCTGGTTGTGAATAATATTTGTTGTTGTAAGTGAAGTAGTTCTGGGATGTGACCAAGTTTGTGAGATGTAAAATTTCTGTGATTTGTTCTGGTGGTGTGTTGTTCTGTTTTAGCATTATTTCAAGATACTTCAAGGTTTCAGGGATTGGTACATTTGTGTATAAATTTGAAATATCTATTGAAGCTAATGTGGTGTTTTGTGGAAAGTGGATGTTTTGTAGCTTTGTTGTGAGGTCAATGTTGTTTTTTACAGCAGTGTGGTTGTGGAAGGTAATATTGTTTCTGATAGTTGTGTCCAGTTGTTTAGCTAGTTTGTGAGCAGGTGCTGTAGTGTGGTTGATGAGTGGTCTTATTGGTGTGTTCAGTTTGTGGATTTTTGGAGGGCATTGAGTCTGGGAGCTTGTGGGTTGATTTGTTTGAGGAATCTTTTCTGATTGTCTGTGATTATGTGTTTGGTTTGGTTAATGGCATCTTTTATTTTAGTTTGGTAAGTGTGAGTTGGATCTTTTGGAAGTTCTGCTATGTTGTTATCAGTGATAAATTGATTTACTTTTTGGTCTATATCTGTTTTGTCCATAATTACTGTGATGTTGCCTTTGTCTGCATTGGTGATGACAAGGTTATGTTGTTTCTGCTTATTTTTTATACTTTTTAAAATTCTGTATTCATGGTTTGTTGTTGAGGGTGTCTTGAAAGTATTCATGTTCCTTGTTATGTCTTGTCTCAAGTATTCTTGGTCAGGTGCTTCTGTGTTTTGAATTGCAGTTTCAGTATCAATTATTGTTTGGAATAATTGTTTTTTTGGGTTGAGATTTCCAGATTTGATGTTGTATTTCATGCCTTTATCTAGTAATTTGATTTCTGAATCTGTGAATTCTATTTTGGTGTTGTTGATTGTTCTTTTGTGGAATTTGTGTTCAGGTGTAACAATTGGGTTCTGAGATTTCATTAGTTGGGCTATTTTGAGGTTATGTTTGATTTTCAACTTATCTTTCATGGAATCAATTATGTTTTGGGTGTATGTTAGAATTTCATCAAATTCTATGTTGTGTAGTATTGTGCTCAGTTTCAAATGCAGTTGGTATGCTTTTAGAGTAAGGTTACTTTTCTGTTTGTATAGATGTTGAATGTTGTTCTTGATGTACAGTATTTGTGCTTGTTTTTGTGTTTTTTGAGCTGGAAGATTTTGATTCTTTATGGTTATTTTAGCATATTTGGGAATTATGTTATTGTGTAGACAAGTTTGGTTGAAGGATATAGCAAGGGATGTTTTCATAACCTTGATTTGAGTGTTCCTGTATGTATGGATCCATGATGTCCTCTCGGCGTGATTATGGTGTTGTGTATCCATTCTTTTTTCCACTTTAAAATTTAAAACTAAAAAAAACACTTAAAAATGGAAATAAACTTACTTAACAGTAGTTACTATAGTTTCGACCTGTTGTGTGGCCATCTTCAGACTGAACAGTAAACTCTGTTCAAGGTTATGTTGTGGAAGGTGGTTGGAGGAAAAGGGTGGGGATAGTGGTGTGGGGGTGTAGATGTTATAAGGGTGGAAATTTTGAATTTTGATGAATTTTGTCAAAAAGGGTGTGGGATGAGAAGTTCAATTGATCATTCAGGATATTGTTGGGAAACTGTTTTGTGTGATTGTAGATTTCAAATTGTTCCAATATGTTTAATTTTCTGCTTTTTTGTTGTATGTGAAGAATTTCAAGGTTGGTGTTTATGTCAGTATATGTGTGGTTGGATGTTATGAGGTGGTCAGCAAAATTTGAATGGGATGTTGGATGATTTATTGCCCTGATCTGTTCTCTGAATCTTAAATTGAAATTTCTGCCTGTCTGCCCAATATACTGTTTATTACATTCATTGCACTTTAACTTGTAAATTCCTGGTTGGTCAAATACTTGGTTGTTTTTTGGCTGTTGGTGGAAATGTTTTCTTAGTGAATTTGTTGTTCTGAAAGCAATTTTATAATGTAGTTTTTTGAAGGATGATGCTATTTTTTGTGATTTTTTGTTGTGGTAGGTGAGTGTGATGAATTTCTTGTCATTATCTGTACTATTTTTGTTTCTATGTTGTTTGGATTTTATGTTGTGGTGCAGATTTTCTATTAGGGTGGGTGAGTATCCATTTTGTTGGGCTATGTATTTGATGGTATTGAACTCTTGGTTGTAGTCAATTTGTGTCATGGGAATGTTCAGTAGTCTGTGGATCATATGGTGAAATGCTGCTAGTTTGTGTTGGGTGGGGTGGTTTGAAGAGTTGTGAATTACTGTGTCTGTTGTGGTGGGTTTCCTGTATATTTTAAATGTTCTGAATGAGTTTTCTTGTTTGGATATTGTTATGTCTAGGAAATTGATTGTGTTGTTGTTTTCCAGTTCTATGGTGAAGTGTAAATTGGGATGTATTTTATTTAATTTGGAATGGAACAATTGGGTTTGTCTGATATTGCCATGGTACAGGATTAGGATATCATCAACATATCTGAACCAGCTGATGATTTTGTCTGTTTTGTTAAGAATGTATTTCTGTTCAATATTATGGACAAATATTTCAGCTAGGATGCAAGAGATAGGACTTCCCATGGGGAGACCAGCTGGTTGTGAATAATATTTGTTGTTGTAAGTGAAGTAGTTCTGGGATGTGACCAAGTTTGTGAGATGTAAAATTTCTGTGATTTGTTCTGGTGGTGTGTTGTTCTGTTTTAGCATTATTTCAAGATACTTCAAGGTTTCAGGGATTGGTACATTTGTGTATAAATTTGAAATATCTATTGAAGCTAATGTGGTGTTTTGTGGAAAGTGGATGTTTTGTAGCTTTGTTGTGAGGTCAATGTTGTTTTTTACAGCAGTGTGGTTGTGGAAGGTAATATTGTTTCTGATAGTTGTGTCCAGTTGTTTAGCTAGTTTGTGAGCAGGTGCTGTAGTGTGGTTGATGAGTGGTCTTATTGGTGTGTTCAGTTTGTGGATTTTTGGAGGGCATTGAGTCTGGGAGCTTGTGGGTTGATTTGTTTGAGGAATCTTTTCTGATTGTCTGTGATTATGTGTTTGGTTTGGTTAATGGCATCTTTTATTTTAGTTTGGTAAGTGTGAGTTGGATCTTTTGGAAGTTCTGCTATGTTGTTATCAGTGATAAATTGATTTACTTTTTGGTCTATATCTGTTTTGTCCATAATTACTGTGATGTTGCCTTTGTCTGCATTGGTGATGACAAGGTTATGTTGTTTCTGCTTATTTTTTATACTTTTTAAAATTCTGTATTCATGGTTTGTTGTTGAGGGTGTCTTGAAAGTATTCATGTTCCTTGTTATGTCTTGTCTCAAGTATTCTTGGTCAGGTGCTTCTGTGTTTTGAATTGCAGTTTCAGTATCAATTATTGTTTGGAATAATTTTTTGGGTTGAGATTTCCAGATTTGATGTTGTATTTCATGCCTTTATCTAGTAATTTGATTTCTGAATCTGTGAATTCTATTTTGGTGTTGTTGATTGTTCTTTTGTGGAATTTGTGTTCAGGTGTAACAATTGGGTTCTGAGATTTCATTAGTTGGGCTATTTTGAGGTTATGTTTGATTTTCAACTTATCTTTCATGGAATCAATTATGTTTTGGGTGTATGTTAGAATTTCATCAAATTCTATGTTGTGTAGTATTGTGCTCAGTTTCAAATGCAGTTGGTATGCTTTTAGAGTAAGGTTACTTTTCTGTTTGTATAGATGTTGAATGTTGTTCTTGATGTACAGTATTTGTGCTTGTTTTTGTGTTTTTTGAGCTGGAAGATTTTGATTCTTTATGGTTATTTTAGCATATTTGGGAATTATGTTATTGTGTAGACAAGTTTGGTTGAAGGATATAGCAAGGGATGTTTTCATAACCTTGATTTGAGTGTTCCTGTATGTATGGATCCATGATGTCCTCTCGGCGTGATTATGGTGTTGTGTATCCATTCTTTTTTCACTTTAAAATTTAAAACTAAAAAAACACTTAAAAATGGAAATAAACTTACTTAACAGTAGTTACTATAGTTTCGACCTGTTGTGTGGCCATCTTCAGACTGAACAGTAAACTCTGTTCAAGGTTATGTTGTGGAAGGTGGTTGGAGGAAAAGGGTGGGGATAGTGGTGTGGGGGTGTAGATGTTATAAGGTCGGAAATTTTGAATTTTGATGAATTTTGTCAAAAAGGGTGTGGGATGAGAAGTTCAATTGATCATTCAGGATATTGTTGGGAAACTGTTTTGTGTGATTGTAGATTTCACATTAGATGTTAACATTTCCACCAACAGCCAAAAAACAACCAAGTATTTGACCAACCAGGAATTTACAAGTTAAAGTGCAATGAATGTAATAAACAGTATATTGGGTAGACAGGCAGAAATTTCAATTTAAGATTCAGAGAACACATCAGGGCAATAAATCATCCAACATCCCATTCAAATTTTGCTGACCACCTCATAACATCCAACCACACATATACTGACATAAACACCAACCTTGAAATTCTTCACATACAACAAAAAAACAGAAAATTAAACATATTGGAACAATTTGAAATCTACAATCACACAAAACAGTTTCCCAACAATATCCTGAATGATCAATTGAACTTCTCATCCCACACCCTTTTTGACAAAATTCATCAAAATTCAAAATTTCCGCCCTTATAACATCTACACCCCCACACCACTATCCCCACCCTTTTCCTCCAACCACCTTCCACAACATAACCTTGAACAGAGTTTACTGTTCAGTCTGAAGATGGCCACACAACAGGTCGAAACTATAGTAACTACTGTTAAGTAAGTTTATTTCCATTTTTAAGTGTTTTTTTAGTTTTAAATTTTAAAGTGGAAAAAAGAATGGATACACAACACCATAATCACGCCGAGAGGACATCATGGATCCATACATACAGGAACACTCAAATCAAGGTTATGAAAACATCCCTTGCTATATCCTTCAACCAAACTTGTCTACACAATAACATAATTCCCAAATATGCTAAAATAACCATAAAGAATCAAAATCTTCCAGCTCAAAAAACACAAAAACAAGCACAAATACTGTACATCAAGAACAACATTCAACATCTATACAAACAGAAAAGTAACCTTACTCTAAAAGCATACCAACTGCACTTGAAACTGAGCACAATACTACACAACATAGAATTTGATGAAATTCTAACATACACCCAAAACATAATTGATTCCATGAAAGATAAGTTGAAAATCAAACATAACCTCAAAATAGCCCAACTAATGAAATCTCAGAACCCAATTGTTACACCTGAACACAAATTCCACAAAAGAACAATCAACAACACCAAAATAGAATTCACAGATTCAGAAATCAAATTACTAGATAAAGGCATGAAATACAACATCAAATCTGGAAATCTCAACCCAAAAAAACAATTATTCCAAACAATAATTGATACTGAAACTGCAATTCAAAACACAGAAGCACCTGACCAAGAATACTTGAGACAAGACATAACAAGGAACATGAATACTTTCAAGACACCCTCAACAACAAACCATGAATACAGAATTTTAAAAAGTATAAAAAATAAGCAGAAACAACATAACCTTGTCATCACCAATGCAGACAAAGGCAACATCACAGTAATTATGGACAAAACAGATATAGACCAAAAAGTAAATCAATTTATCACTGATAACAACATAGCAGAACTTCCAAAAGATCCAACTCACACTTACCAAACTAAAATAAAAGATGCCATTAACCAAACCAAACACATAATCACAGACAATCAGAAAAGATTCCTCAAACAAATCAACCCACAAGCTCCCAGACTCAATGCCCTCCCAAAAATCCACAAACTGAACACACCAATAAGACCACTCATCAACCACACTACAGCACCTGCTCACAAACTAGCTAAACAACTGGACACAACTATCAGAAACAATATTACCTTCCACAACCACACTGCTGTAAAAAACAACATTGACCTCACAACAAAGCTACAAAACATCCACTTTCCACAAAACACCACATTAGCTTCAATAGATATTTCAAATTTATACACAAATGTACCAATCCCTGAAACCTTGAAGTATCTTGAAATAATGCTAAAACAGAACAACACACCACCAGAACAAATCACAGAAATTTTACATCTCACAAACTTGGTCACATCCCAGAACTACTTCACTTACAACAACAAATATTATTCACAACCAGCTGGTCTCCCCATGGGAAGTCCTATCTCTTGCATCCTAGCTGAAATATTTGTCCATAATATTGAACAGAAATACATTCTTAACAAAACAGACAAAATCATCAGCTGGTTCAGATATGTTGATGATATCCTAATCCTGTACCATGGCAATATCAGACAAACCCAATTGTTCCATTCCAGATTAAATAAAATACATCCCAATTTACACTTCACCATAGAACTGGAAAACAACAACACAATCAATTTCCTAGACATAACAATATCCAAACAAGAAAACTCATTCAGAACATTTAAAATATACAGGAAACCCACCACAACAGACACAGTAATTCACAACTCTTCAAACCACCCCACCCAACACAAACTAGCAGCATTTCACCATATGATCCACAGACTACTGAACATTCCCATGACACAAATTGACTACAACCAAGAGTTCAATACCATCAAATACATAGCCCAACAAAATGGATACTCACCCACCCTAATAGAAAATCTGCACCACAACATAAAATCCAAACAACATAGAAACAAAAATAGTACAGATAATGACAAGAAATTCATCACACTCACCTACCACAACAAAAAATCACAAAAAATAGCATCATCCTTCAAAAAACTACATTATAAAATTGCTTTCAGAACAACAAATTCACTAAGAAAACATTTCCACCAACAGCCAAAAAACAACCAAGTATTTGACCAACCAGGAATTTACAAGTTAAAGTGCAATGAATGTAATAAACAGTATATTGGGTAGACAGGCAGAAATTTCAATTTAAGATTCAGAGAACACATCAGGGCAATAAATCATCCAACATCCCATTCAAATTTTGCTGACCACCTCATAACATCCAACCACACATATACTGACATAAACACCAACCTTGAAATTCTTCACATACAACAAAAAAACAGAAAATTAAACATATTGGAACAATTTGAAATCTACAATCACACAAAACAGTTTCCCAACAATATCCTGAATGATCAATTGAACTTCTCATCCCACACCCTTTTTGACAAAATTCATCAAAATTCAAAATTTCCGCCCTTATAACATCTACACCCCCACACCACTATCCCCACCCTTTTCCTCCAACCACCTTCCACAACATAACCTTGAACAGAGTTTACTGTTCAGTCTGAAGATGGCCACACAACAGGTCGAAACTATAGTAACTACTGTTAAGTAAGTTTATTTCCATTTTTAAGTGTTTTTTTAGTTTTTTCTATTTTTATTTTAAATTTCTATAAATTATTTCTTATTGATATCTAATTAATCATTATGTTCTATTGATCTATTGAAATTGAAAATATTTCACTCTTTTGTTATTTCAAATTTTAATTCAACTTTTTAAATATGTTGCACAATTTTTAGTTGCATTATATACTCATACAGGCTTCAGCCTGGCAACATTTGTCAAATTTTCCAAATAAATAGATAAGTGAACTCTTCCAGAATTGAGTTTCCAAGACATATTTTTCAATTGGAGGTCATATTATAAATATTGGAAATTTTATAGAATTGAAAATATTGAATTATATTGAATAAATTGAATTATATTCATTTATTTTATTTTTCAATTTAATTTAATTTTCATTTTTCAAATCAACACAATTTCCAACATTTATAATATGACCTCCAATTAAAAAATATGTCTAACAATAAATTTTTAAAAAAACCTTCTATCAAACTATGAAGATATTGATCATTCATACTATTCACCTTCCTCCATTTATGCAACTTTATGATTAATATGATATGTAATAGGCTACCTTAGTTAACTTTCAAATTAAAGGAAGTTAGCCTATGTATATATACTAATCATAGAAAAAAATTAAAGTTGAATGGAACCATAGTGATGAGAGAATTAATTCTCTCTACAATTCTACTACTAACAGTCTGCGAACATGTGGCGAAAAATGTAACGGGAATTTCTGATTGCGGGCTCTTTAAAACAATGAGAAATCCATCTGCACTTATCGTCTGGTCGAGCAGAGAAGACATTCTGGCAAGATGGGGAAATGACTCCAGCTCTGTCAATATTGGTTCAAAAATTACGGATTTGGTCTCAAATTGTAGAACAGAAATTCCTCTTCAATTTGAGACCAAATTCATAATTTTTGACCCAATATTGACCGAGCTGGAGTCATTTCCCCATCTTGCCAGAATGTCTCCTTTGTTCGAACAGACTGTACTAGATCGAAATCGCTCTAATTGATTTTCCTTGCCCGAAATTAATCCAACAGGCGCTAGCAGAAATTTATGGCGTTTCCGCACTAATCGTGTACCGGCCTAGTTTATGGCGGCTTTTAATGGTTTTATGGTGCAGCTCTTGGGAGAAATTAGGTTTCGATAATTAACAATCAGCGCGAATCGAATGTAAATTGTTTGTTAGTCGAGTGTGATTTACTGAAAGCCAAGGCAGCCTGATACAAATTTGAGTGGGCGGAACTTATCTCGAGATTAAGTTTTTGGCGCTGGTCGACACTCTCCTTCTATGTAGATTTATCTCGAATTATCTATCTATGTACTGCTTTCTATTATAGGTTTCTATTGGGAATAAGTATCGAAATAGAGAATATCGATTGGAAAATATCGATGTTTTAAAAATCGATTGTATACGGTAACATTGATGTTTTGAAATTGTTTATAAATTTGTATTTTATAAATTGTATTTGTGTTTTATAAAATTGTTTGTAAATTTTGATTACAACACATCAATTTCAAAGATTGATGCATCGATAGTCTGTTCAAGCAAAGAAGACATTCTGGCGAGATGGGAAATGACTCCAGCTCGGTCAATATTGGTTCAAAAATTGGAAATTTGGCTTCAAATTCCAGGAAGCGTTCTGAACTACAATTTTAGATCACATTTATATTGTAGAAATAATTCTGTTTTACAATATGAGACTAAATTTATGATTTTTGAACCAATATAGACCGAGCTGGAGTCATTTTCCCATCTTGCCGGCGGAATGCATCCTTTGCTCAGACCATAACCTTCTATCATTCTAGAAATATTTGGTTTGACTATGGTTTGACCATCGAAAGACAAAACATCAATGTTTTTAAAATCGTATGGAAAAGATCGATCTTTTGAAAATAGATTAAAAAACATCTATGTATTAAAAATTGTTTGGTAAACATCGATATTTTAAAAATCGATTGAAAAAATAATCGATATTCTAAAAACAGATTGAAAAACATGTATTGAAAATTGATTGGTATACATCGATGTTTGATGTTAAAACATCAATGTTTTTAAACATCGATATATCGATCGATGTACATTCCTAGTTTTTATTGCAGACGCCAATAAAAGTGGTGATCGCCGAATGTCTGTTATTCATGCTTAGTTCTGTCAAAGCAGTCTAAAAGCGGTCTACAAGAGCAATACAAGTAGAATGAGGTCACTCTCGACTCGTGAAAAATAATCAAAATTTGTAACAATAACGATAATCAATGAAAACAATTGAAAATCATGTATGAAATTTACTCTATTTTCTATTTTTATTTTAAAGTAGTAAAGATTGTAAAGTGCTTGAATCATTGATTTCATATTATACAGGGTTCGCCAATGAAGTGGGACGATTTGAATAAGCAACAGGTCGTTTAAGAAATTGTATTTTTTTAATCATAAATAGGAAGTAGAAATGTAGCCATTTTGTGTACAATAAGTGAAAAATCATTTTATGAATTTATAATCTTCCAAATTAAATGTCCTCTATTGGAATCTATGCACTTTTGCAGCCCGGCCTGGAATTTCCCCAAGAAATTTCGCAGCATATTGAGTGGTATTCCTCCAATCTCATCTCGAATCTGTTGTTTGAGAGCTGGGATAGTTCTGGGTGGATCGCTTTGAAAAATTCTCCTCTTTAAGTAGCTCTATAGAAAAAATACACAGGTTGATAAATCTGGAGAGCGAGGGGGCCAGGGATATCCCTGTTTCGAGAAATGACGCGGCTTGGAAACAAAACATTCGCAGCATTTATGGTGATTCTCGCAGTGTGGCTTGTTGTCCCATATTGTTTGTTCATTCAATGCAAAATGGGCGAGTTCTGGTGTAAGAAAGGTATGAATCATTTCGATGTGAAGCAAAAAGTTGAATGTCTCAGTAAATCTACCCGTTTCTTTCAGGCCCGGCTGCAAAAGTGCATAGATTCCAATGGAAGACATTTGGAAGATGTTATATTCAAGAAAATAATTTTCGACTTATTGTACACTAAATGGTTAGATTTCTACGTTCTTTTTATGGAGAAAAATTCACAAAAATACAATTTCTTTTACAACTTGTTGCTTATTCATATCTTCCTACTTCATTGGCGAACCTTGTATTTGAGTTGAAGAAAATTTATCTGGGAATGTCCTGTTGTTTCAATATTGTTTGATAATAAATAAAATTAATTTAAGAAAAATAAAGTGAATCACGAATGAAAGAGAAGAATGAGAATGTCTGTGTAGTTACACTAGCACTTGATCATAATGAAATGCAGGAACAAACCACGAAGTAATAGATTGCCTGCTGCTTTACTGAATAAAACCATTTGCAACATCGCGGAATTTGGGGAGATCCAAAATGGGATAGATGGGGAGAACCATTATGTTCATACATTGTATCATAGAGAAAAAAATTCACAAGTTAAAAAATTTTGTGTTCTACATTTTTCAGAAGTGATTTTGGTGATTTTTTTGTGTTTTTTAAACTCTCTCAAATTGGAACAACTTTGAAACATTTGAATTTCCGTGGATCATTCAAGAAAACCCTCGATCTCCCATCGAGGATAATTATTGAGTTTATTTTGCCGGTGGAACATCCTTTTAGGACTCCCCACCAAACATGGCATACGATAAGAGAATCATAGAGAAGCTATGAATGGAGAGACCAAATCACTGGCGGATCGTACCCACGGAACAGGTGAAGTGCCCGTATCTTTTACTGTACAGCACTTCGTGGGCACGAGCCGCCAGTAGACCAAATAACAACTACCTTTTCCCAATCTGTGATTATAATCTTCCTTCATCCTTTAGTAATAAATTCTTCCTGTATTACAGTACTTCTAATATCACTGATGTAAGATTTGTTATTATTGTAATATTTTAAAAGTTTTTATAAAAGTACTTGATTGTTCATCTCTTCTGTATTTATTTCTAATGAGATCACATACGAAGCAGGCTCCTAAGTTTCAGTAAGCAATCTTCAACAAATGTCCTCTCTCAGCAAATCCCTATGTTGCCTATGGCAGTAAGAGAAATAAAAAATCAAATGATAGCAATTATCGGTAGTCCTGCCTTATCCAATTCAAATAGCTCTGGGGCGAACATTTGCAACTGAACCCCAGCTTCCGTTGCATGGGAATCTCAAAGTAATGATACAGGTTGTGGTTATGATACAGGGTGTGGAGAAGGCCATCTACTTCCGTTTGACAGATAATTCTATGTTAGCTGCGTACATTTATCGTCGTATGAAGTTTCAGGTATAGTCTATCCAAGCAAAGAAGGCATTCTGGCAAGATGGGAAAATGGCTCCAGCTAGGTTAATATTGGTTCAAAAATTATAAATTTGGTTTGCAAATTGTAGAACAGAATGTTTTCTACAATTTGAAGCCAAATTATTCATTTTTGAACCAATATTGACCGAGCTGGAGTAATTTTCCCATCTTGCCAGAATGTCTTCTTTGATCGACCAGATCATACCTGAAACATTATACGACTAGTCTGGTCGAGCGAAGAAGACATTCTGGCAAGATGGGAAAATCACTCCAGCTCGGAAAATATTCTTTCGAAAATGATAAATTTGGTATCAAATTGTAGATCAGAATGTTTCCTACAATTTGAGATGAAATTAATCACTTTTAAACCATCATCAACCGAGCTGGAGTCATTTTCCCATCTTGCCAGAATGTCTTCTTACTCGACCAGACTATATCGTTATTTTTGTAGAGCTGGTGCCAAACTCAAAGGCGGTTGGCGTATGACTGTATCAATCCTCAGCTCTGTTAGGGCAGTCGGCGAGCA
>CM029554.1:30211192-30388692 GCA_017141385.1 Sogatella furcifera | reverse complement strand
ATGAATAATGAGAATCAAAGAGATGGATAGAGAAAGCAGAACATTTAAAGATGTTGAAAGAAGAAGGAAATTAGGTGAAAGAAAATTGAAGTAATTGAGAAAAGAGTGAAGGAAGTGGGAGAGGAATAATTAAACAGGAATAATGAGAGAATATAAGGATGATTCCGAAGAGGAAAGGAAATAATAAAGCTCCTAAAGCTTCCTATATAGGGGGAAAAACGATGACAAATAATAATGTATTTCTATAAAAGCGAAATGGCACTGACTGACTGACTGATTCATTCATTCATTCATCACCAGAACTAAAAATCCACTGAACCGAATGCGTTCAAATTTGGCAGGAATGTCCAGTTGGACGTTTAGACGCGCGCTAAGAACGGATTTTAAAAACTTTTCAAGGATACGCCAAACATTTTAGTTTTTCTAGAGTTTTTCGGCGTTTTCCTCATTTTTTCGAGAACCAATCGGTAGAGATATTTGGTGGGCAGGTTCAGATAAGGTCTAGAAATGTTGTGTCAAGATATTTTTGCAATCCGTTCAAGATTAATCAGGTTTGCCAGGCAAATCAGGCAAACCAGTAATCAGGTTTTCAAAATTGTAGATGTGTTGCTGGTTGCATATCTTCCGCCTTGATACGACCAATCCTTACTGTAAATTCAATTGTTCAGCGAGATTATAGATAAACTAATTTGGAAGATAATGAATCAAGTTTCAAACTATGTCTGATATAGTTCCCAAGGTTACGCTTAATATTAGCGTTTTACTATTTTTTTGAATTTTCGGAGTTTTTCTTAGATTTTTCTAGAACAAATTTGCAGAAAATGTTGAAATTAGTTGAACAGGTCCAGATTAGGTGTAGAAATGCTGTGCTCAATAAATTTCAAATCCCTATTGAACGGAATTCGAGCGAAGCGAGCCTGTTTGTCTCAGGTGACACTGACAGAGGTTTTGCAGGCGAGCGAAGCGAGCCTGTTTGACTCACTTACACTGCCTATACTGTCGGGGGTCCAGGGGCGGAGACCCTAGGCGGAGAAAGCGAGTCTGCCGGCTAGTGATTTATAAACGAAAACAGAAACAGAAGATGTAGGAATTTGAGAAAGCACGAGAAAATGTGATAAATATTGGAAATAATCAGAATGAATAGAAGCATTGACTAAAAGCAAAGAACATGAAAAGAAGAGCAGGATCAAGAAGAAAAATTAGAGCATGATGAATTGATGAAGATGAAGTTGTAAGGATCAAAGATTTTAGTATAGTTTGTCCAAGCAAAGAAGACCCTCTGGCAAGATTAGGAAATGACTCCAGCTCGGTCAATATTGTTTCAAAAAGTATTGATCTAGTCTTGATTGTAGGAAACATTCTGAACTAGAATTTGAGACCAAATCAATAACTTTTGAACCAATATTGATCGAGCTGGTGTCATTTTTCACCTTGCCAGAGAATCTTCTTTGCTTGGACAGACTAAAGTCCGTCAATTTCACGCATACTTGTAACTTGACCTGTATAACATCTTATTCATGTAAGCGATCAAGTATTGATATGTAATTAAATGTAGTCTTACTGAATAATTCATGAGGACTGCTCAAGGGTAGAGACGATAATTATTGGTCTGTGACTTAGAGGGTACTATTTAAGAAATTTCGTTGTGGGTTTTAGTCATATAATATAATTTTACCATATCAATGATGAAAAATAATTTATCAAAAATTTTAGTAGAAATATCGATAAGACAATAATATAGATTTTCCCACTCATCGATGTTGAGGTGAAACAATATCGATCTTCTATCATTCGATACTCAATATTATGTCAATAATCTTTGGGGTGGAATTATAAATATAGTATGTCCAAACAAAGAAGACCCTCTGGCAAGATATGGAAATGACTCCAGTCTCCAGCAGTCTAGGTAGGTCAATATTAGTTCAAAAATTATTAATTATTGATCTGAAATTGGAGGAAACAATTCGATCTTTTATTAATACCACATTTATAATCCTTGAACAAATATTGATCGAGATGGAGTCATTTTCCCCACCTTGCCAGAGGGTCTTCTTAGCTTGGACATATACCCATATGCTATACCCATATGAAGGTTTAAAGATGCATGATTTCTTGTTGTTGACTTTTTTCTTAATTTCAGGTTAATAATTCAAGTATGATAAGTATGATGTGGAGAATGGTGAGGAGAAGAGGAAGAGGAAGAAGAGTGCAATGAAAGAAGAAGGAAAGGAGAAAGAAGAAATAAGAAGGTGAACGAACGGCGATGTGAAGTATGTAGGTCGCGGCATTGCACGGACAAGTTGAAGGTCATTAATAAGGTCAAGCTACATACTGCGTTCTTCTTTTTCTCTGAATAAATATTGAAGCATTACTTTCAAATTTCTTTATTATTATTATCAACTTTATGTCATTATCTTTATCTATATATGCGAAATGGCACTGACTGATTCATCACCAGAACTAAACATCCACTGAAGCAAATGCGTTAAAATTTGGCAGGCATGTTCAGTTGGACGTTTAGTTAGACGCGCGCTAAGAAAGGATTATAAAAACTTTTCAAGGATACGCCAAATATTTTAGTTTTTCTAGAGTTTTTTGGCGTTTTCCTCATTTTTTCGAGAACCAATCAGTAGAAAATGTTATTGGTGGGCATTGATATTTGGTGGGCAGGTTCAGATAAGATCTAGAAATGTTGTGTCAAGATATTTTTGCAATCCGTTCAAGATTACGCCAGTAATCAGGTTTTCAAAATTGTAGATGTGTTGCGGGTTGCATATCTTCCGCCTTGATACGACCAATCCTAACTGTAAATTGAATGGTTCAGCGAGATTATAGATGAATTAATTTGGAAGATATTGAATCAAGTTTCAAACTATGACCGATATACTTCCCAAGGTTACGCTCAATATTAGCGTTTTACTATTTTTCGGAATCTGGAGTAAGCTGAACTGCTAAGTATTGAAAGTTTGCATCACAAGTTTATTGATTTAATCAATTCGATATTACCTAATAACTATCAGAATACTCGATTTTCTTAGTCCAGAAACGTTTAAGCTCATAATAGTTTTTGTACGATCATCCTAAATTATACAATAGCAATACAAAGTTTCTTGTTTTTGACAAATTTCTGGCAGTTTCAAAGAAAGTGATGGTCCATTGTAGTTGCATTTTCTCTCGCTAGATGGCGCCAGCTGTCCACGCGTAGTAAGAGCTCAGGACAATGGTCCTCGCATGGAAAGAGGCTTTCACCTCTCGAGGACAACAGCTGATTTTATTACGCATGTAAATGACGACTTCCTAGTCTACATAGGGACTGGTAAGCAGCTTATTTCTGTGAAGTGTAGCGAAAAATGACTTCCTAGTCCTAAATATGATATCAATTCTTTAGATAGGATGAGAATCCTATAAGAGTATGATAAGGATAAGAATATAAAAGTTGTTTTCGCCACACTGGTATGAAATGATCTGTTTTACATGCATCATACGGAGGCCGAAAACGCTCGTTTTCAGGCGAGGTCGCCAGCAACTCGCCAGGAAAATGCCTTTTTCGGCCCTAGGGCGGTAAAATAAGCTTGAATGTAAGCTGACTGAAGGTCGTTGTCGATTTAAGGGTTGGTCAATCAATAGGTAGCATCCCGGTTTGATTGCATCAAATGTCAGCTGTTTCGCGAGTCGATGTCAACTTATTGGTATTACGATGTAAAGGTAGTCTCTCATCTGTTATTTTGTTTGGTGAGATCCCTTGTCAAGAGAACTGAACGTTGAAAGTTTTCACATCAATTAGTAGTTGAACAATAAAGGAAAACTGCTTCAATAACTGATACTTCAACTTTGATAAGATTAAAAATGTTTGTATTGATTAACTATTGAATAATGATGAACGTGAAATCCATGTTTGAACAAAATCATTGTTGTCAGACTCTGTGTTACTTCGTCTAGCAGGTTAGCCAGCGCCATCTAGCAGGTGATAATGCAACTAGACTAAGCTTCTCTGCTAGCCAGTATCTGTCGAAAATCAACAACTTTGAATTGATATTGTACAATTTAGGATGATCGTACAAAAATTAACTTGGGCTTAAACGTTTCTGAACTAAGAAAATCGAATACACTGATAGTTATAAAGTATTATTCAGTCACTAAATCAATAAACTTTTGACGCGAAGTTCCAATAGCAAGCAAATGGCACCTACTCCAAATTCAGCATAGGCGAAGATAGCATAATAAGGTTACTGGTCTAGCTGTTCTTGGAACTGATTAACTAATTTTTTATTTTGTTTTCTTCGCATTGATGTTGTGTGCCGAAAAATAAAGTTCGTCACCACGGGTCGAAAATGTAATATTCCATCTCTCAATCTTTTCTAGTCCTCGGCCTACGGCCTCGGACTTGAAAACCGATTCCGAGCCGGTAAACGCACATTTTCGGCCCTAGGTACGAAATATTCTATTAATCTTATAAAAGTTGAAGTATTAGTTATTGAAGCAGTTTTCCTTTATTATTCAACTACTGATTAATGTGAAAACTTTCAACGTTCAGTTCTCTTGACAAGGGATCTTACCAATCAAAATAACAGATGAGAGACTACCTTTACATTGAAATACAGATATGTCGACATTGACTCCCAAAACAGCTGACATTTAATGCAATCAAACCGGGATGCTACCCATTGATCGACTAACCCTTACATCGACAACGACCTTCAGTCAGCTGACATTCAAGGTTATTTTACCGCCCTAGGGCCGAAAAACGCATTTTCCCGGCGAGTTGCTGGCGTCCTCGCCTGAAAACGAGCGTTTTCGGCCTCCGTATAAAGCATGTAAAACAGTCCATTTCATACCAGTGTGGCGAAAAATCTTCATTTCACCCTAGTTTTATCAATTTTATTATTTCTATATCATTTTATGAAACCCTCAAAACAAATTATCATTATTATTCGTTTATAGTTTGATACTTATTTTCAAATTCAAGTCTTGCAGGCATAACATACACATTTCATCATAATATGGAATATTATATATAGGTACATATAATGTATATTATTCATTTATTTAATAATAATTATACATATAGGCGAGTGCAACAGCAGGCAGATGCCCAAGACTGCTCCTCTATCAATTTTTACAACAGTCCAAACCAAGGTTATAGTGAATCATCAAACTTAATATTACAATTTCTCACTTTCAACAGTATTTTATCACAAACAATTTTGAATTTTGATGGAAGTCCACTTTCAAGTTTATTATACACATATGTATTTACTTGCCATTTCTCACATAATATACTGACATAATATATACTATAAATAATATATACTGATAAAAGTTGAATGATAGAAGTGAAAGAGAACATGAAACTCATCAAACTTTAGAAAATTTTCTCTAATTTATCAACATCAAATTCCCATTCCCAATCTTCCTCCATCTGAGATCCCACCAAATTCTCTCCGAATACCCCATCATTGATATCGATTATTACAGGTTATTTATTGGGATAATCATAACTTATCGAGAGCCAGCCATTATATATCAATCAGTCCACAACCCAATCAATTAGGCGGCGAACCCACTGAAGAAATCTATGAATAATTTATTCAGATTAATCGATTATTTAACTGACTTGCATTTCACAGATGACTGGTCACTTAATGTAGATTAAAGTTAATCTTAAAGTCACCACTCGTTAGCATGCACTGAGATAATATATCTACTCTAGCCTATATACTATAAAAAATATTATTGTATATAGTATATGTTGGAGTAAATATAATATTATTCAGTTCACCGCAAAGGTGACCGTTGATTCAACGAAGTAGTTGAATTAACTTAGCTTTGATCATCAACTATTCAACTAATTTTCTTGAGAAGTGGTTAATATTTTCTACTACTTTACTATTCATACAACTGATTCGAAGTTTTTTATTTGTGAGTTAAACTCCATACTAGTAGCTTGATCAGAAACCTGGGTTTACTTCAATTCAATTGAAATTCTTAAGTTCGATTTAAATTCAAATTCTAAATTACTTACGTTTGATTTAAGCCCAAGTTCAATGAGAATATTTCTATTTTTTTTTTTTTAATGGAAATTACTTAAAAACATTGTTGCGAAAAACATTAAATTATTTTGAACGTTCAATTTTCATTCCAATTATGAAATGTAGTAATTCACGGTATAGTCTGTCCAAGCAAAGAAGACACTCTGTCAAGATGAGAAAATGACATCAGCTCAGTCAATACCAGTTCAAAATGGTCTCAAATTGTAGGAAACATTCTGATCCACAATTTGAAACCAAATTTACAATAATTTCTGAATCAATATTGATCGAGCTGAAGTCATTCTCCAATCCCGCCAGAATGTCTTCCTTTCTTGTACAGACTTTAACAACAGGATTGTTGTTAAGAGCAACATGGAACAACAACATATTAACAGTTTGAAGACATGTGAGTGTCGACTCATTATCTTATCTTTAACACAAAAGATAGTCATGGAGATGCACATCAATAAAAAATGTTCAAATGAGAAATTCTATCGAAAATTCATTAACGTTTCAACTAGTTTATCAACTAGTTTTTTTTTCGTTAACTGTTAACGTTTTCAACCTGAACGACCCCATACCGTATTCCATGCATAATCTGTCCAAACAAAGAATGCATTCTGGCAAGATGGGAGAATGACTCCATCTCGGTCAATATTGGTTCAAAAATTATATATTCGGTCTCAAATTGTAGATCAGAACTTTTCGTATAATTTGACATCAAATTTATTATTTTTGAACCAATATTGACCAATCTGGAGTAATTTTCCCATCTTGCCAGAGGGTCTTCTACGCTTGGACAGGCTGGCTATACCATGTGGCTAGCGGTTGATTTTTTTCAACTACTGCAACTTAACATCTTCCAGGTTAACCGATCTCAAAAGTGTGCCCCATAACATTTTATACACCGTAATTATAGCGTAACTAATTGAAATGTGACGTCATTATCACAGAAAGCTATTTACTTTACATTCTAGATGTAAATTGCCGATATTGAAATGTAAATAGAATGGTGGTAGGTCTGCTCGATCGAAATATTATTATAAGTTGTTGTTTGCTGTGTTTATGGGGAGCAGGTTGAATGTACTGTTACATTTAGGCCTTTAAAAGGTGGGCGGAGTTGTGAAATAACATTAGAAGTCTGCTTGTTTAAGCTAGAAATTAAACTTCAAGAGTTGTTTTTCTTGAGTTCTTTGTTCTTGTTTCAAATAACAAGAAAATCATGGACTCATAACAATAAACCAGATTGGGTGATTGATAGGTGATGTGAACATATTGAATTGAAAACATCTTTATTCATTGAAATGTACAGGTACATCCAGAATAGTGTAATAAACTTTACAAAAATACTATAAAATAAGTGATAAAATACATCAAAATAAAGTAGAGTCATGAATCAACATAAATAATGGGATGAAAAATTCCAGTTTTCAAATGTTCAATGGATAAAGATGGATTAGTTCAATTAGTTAATGAAGTTCAATGGATTAGTGTTGCATTATAGATGATAGCTTTATAAAATAGCATTAGGTTTCCATAACTACAAGTAGCGGAAAAATGTCGGACACAAGATGCAATAGAAATACCAAATATGCATAGTCTGTCCAAGCAAAGAAGACCCTCTGGCAAGATGAGAAAATGACTCCAGCTCGTTGAATATTGGTTCAAAAATTATCAATTTGGTCTCAAATTGTAGGAAACATTCTGATCTACAATTTGAAACCAAACCAATATTGACCAAGCTGGAGTCATTTTCCCATCTTGCCAAAATGTCGCTTCTTTGCTTGGACAGACTACTAGAGTAAGTAATAGATTATTTTAATTGTGGGCTGAAACTGAAGATTTCAATTAATTATTTTTGGTAAGGGAATCAACTTATTTAATCTCATTCAATGTATTGAATTACATATTTAAGTGTAATCTTTACCTTTGGAAATTGAATGACCACTTTAAATCGTGTTTCAAACTTTTCCAGATCACAGATTAATAGGAATAAGAGGAAAATGAGATACAGATACAATATGCAACAATGCAAGAAGAAGTTTAGAGAGGGTAGAGTGAGTGAAAAAGAAAGAGAGAGAGAGAGAGTGGGACATAACTAGTCAGAAGTAGAGAGAGTAAAGAACAAAAATTTGCGTGGCCGGGAGCTAAATGTTGAAATGAAATATGTTCAAGATAATCCAGCTTCATAAGTTTCCCCATTGAACCTCAAGGCAACAAAAACATAGAAAATTTGCTACCATAACATAACAGTTTATAGCGGTTATACTTGTATATATTTCAGATCATTGTACAACTATTCTGAGGGCAGCATTGCAGCTAGAGTCCGCCCAATCAAAGAAGACATTCTGGTAAGATGATAAAATGACTCCATCTCAGTCAAAATTGTTTCAAAAATTACAAACTTGTTCCCAATTTGTAGAAAACATTCTGATCTACAATTTGAGATAGAATTTATAATTTTTAAAACAATATTGACCGAGCTTGAGTAATTTTCCCGTCTTGCCAGAATGTCTTCTTCGTTTGGACAGACTAAAAGAATACAGGCATAACTGTACTGTAACGCCTGAGGCATTCACCATTAACTATTAAACCTTGAATATTATTTTGAATTTATAAAGCATCTCTGCAAAAAAAAATTGTGGAACAGGTTGAAATGGTCAAGGGGCAATATACCCTTTATTGTTTTGCAGAATTTTCAAATTCTACTTATAATAGGAGAGAGTTTTACCTTTTAGGAATTTTATTTTGAAGAAAAGATGAATTATTCATCAAGAGATTTCTGCAATCAGTATGAGGCAACAGTATACAGTCTGTCCAAGCAAAGAAGAGCCTCTGGCAAGATGAGGAAATGACTCCGTATCGGTCAATATTGGTTCAGAAATTATTGATTTGGTTTCAATTGCAGGAAACATTCTGATCTACAATTTGAGACCAAATCAATAATTTTTGAACCAATATTCACCGATCCGGAGTCATTTCCTCATCTTGCCAGAGGCTCTTCTTTGCTTGGACCGACTATACTATGTTTAAATCATACAGTTGCGTGTTCAATAATAAATGGCGTAACATAAAAGTATTGCATAATTCAAGATATATTATAAGATTTAAAAAACAAATTTTTGAAGAAAATAATCTTCTTATTCCGATTCATATAGTGAATTACAATAGTTAATCTCATTTACCAACATTGAACTGACAACTTGTTAATATGAATCAAATTTCATTCAATAAAATAATGAGTTCAATAAAAAATAATATAAGTTCAAATTGAACTACTGACTTTGTTGAAATCACACACTATATTATTTATAGAATCCAAACATACATACTGTTATAGCGGATAGATCCTGTTACTTCGGTTTTTTCAAAAAATAAAGTGTAGGCTATCATATTGTGAATTACAGTGAATCAAATTTAATTAGACTACAGTGAATCAATTGAAATCAAAGTGAATAGTGTATCAATTCTTGACAAATAAAAATATAAATAAGAATGAATAGAAAATGAAATCTCAGGTTTTATGGCATGAAGGCAAATAATCAATCTCAATAACTTGAAGCATAATATCTGAAATGCTAATAACAATAATCGAAATCAATGAGGAGAGTGTAGCAAAAACTCTGAAACGATTTGTAGATTCGAATTTGATATAATAGCAGGCTTTTATAATGTATACTATTACTTTTCACTTAATGCTAAAAACATAGACCCGGAGGTGGCAGGCTAGTTGTTATAATAGTTTGTCCAAGCAAAGAAGACATTCCTGCAAGATGGGAATTTTACGGTCAATAATGGTTCAAAAATAATAAATTTGGTCTCAAATTGTAGGGAACATACTGATCAACAATTTAAGATCAAATTTATAATTTTTGAATCAATATTCACCGAGCTGAAGTCATTTTTCCATCTTGCCAGAATGCTTTCTTTGCTTGGACAGAGCGAGATAGGATGCTATCACGCAATTCGCTTCTGACTTTCAGATTTAACTCAAAGTGTTCTGACTTTTAATCAGGGTGACTATTAGGCGATTGCTGCCAACGGCTTTCAATCGCATTTGAAGCCACACACAGAGATGCAACTCACATATTATAATTTATTCAACTTCTGTTTTTACAAGAGTAGGCGCCAACAAAGAAGGCGGGTGATGAAGGTATGTAGTCTGTCCAAGCAGAGAAGACATTCTGGTAAGATAAAAAAATGACAACAGCTCGGTCAAAATGACCAATCACTATTGGTTTAAAAATTACAAATTTGGCAAGATGGGAAAATGACTTCAGCTCAATCAATATTGGTACAAAAATGATAATCTTGGTTCCAAATTGTAGATCAGAATGATTTCTACAATTTGAGACCAAATTCATTATTTTTGAACCAATATTGACCGTGCTGCAGTCATTTCCCAATCTTGCTAGCATGTCCTTTTAGCATGGACAGACTATTAATACCAGTGTAAGAATTTGTACACAAAATTCTGTTAAAAATTGTAGAAAACATTCTAATATACTATTCGAGTCTAAATCATTGATTTTAGAACCAATATTGACCAAGCTGCAGTCACTTCCCAATCTTGCCAGCATGTCCCCTTTGCTTGGACAGACTATTAATACCAGTGTAAAAATTTGTTACAAATTGTAGAAAACATTCTAATCTACGATTTGAGTTCAAATTATTGATTTTTGAACTAATATGGACCGAGCTGCAGGCATTTTACCATCTTTCGAGAATGTCTTCTTTGATTGGACAGACTATATGAAATCCTCATCCATTTAGCCCTAAACATTCAACCTGTGTTCACCTACACACAGTCTCTAACTCGGTCCAGAATCACTGCAGAAAAACGCAAACACTCGAGAGGAGAAAGTGCAGTCAGTTATCATCGGTCAAGTAAATAACGCCCGTTATAAACAACGGTCATTAACACACAGGGGGCGACGGCGGCGGTGTATTTTTAAACGAACGAGATCGGCTGCATCTTAAATACAGTATGTCCAAGCAGAAAAGACTTTCTGACAAGTTAGGAAAACGATTCCAGGTCGGTCAATATCCTTACAAAAATCACGAATTTGATCTCAAATCGTAGGAAACATTCTACTCTACAATTAGAGACCAAATTCACAATAATCCATTCAATAGTGACCGAGCTGGAGTGGTTTTCCCATCCTGCTAGAATGTCTTCTTTGCTTGGACGTGAAATATCTGGTTGACCTATAGACGGACCCAATTCATTCAATGGCATTTAGAAAGAACAATACTATATACACTAGCCTACCGTGGCTGTAGAACTATAAATATTTATAGATCTATGGCCTACAATAATCTACCTACCGGGGCACAAGTCAACACCATGAAGGTAATACTATCGTCTGTCTAAGCAAAGAAGACATTCTGGCAAGATGGGGAAATTACTCCACCTCGGTCAAAATTGGTTCAAAATTATAAATTTGGTCTCAAATTGTAAAGGAGAATTTTTCTTTATTTTTAGTTTGAATTTATATTTTTTAAACCAATATTGTCCGAGTTGGAGTCATTTTCTCATCTTGCCTGAATGTATTTTCTCGATTAGACTATAGTTACCATCCAAGCATGTTCTATACAGGGTGTTTCGGGAGGAATGTGCAATACTCCTCAGGCTGATTCCTTACACCAAGTAGACAAAAAAGTTCCATGGGACCAACCCCCAAAAACGCTTTGTTACCGAGATAACAATGGCGGAAAATTGCGATTTTTCAAAAAATATTTATTTTTCTAATTTTTTAGAGGCTTTACTGAGGATCAAAAATAATCAATTCCCATATAAAATTAGCTGAGAAATTCAATGAAACCTGTTCCAAGTTTGTAACTTTAACGGTTATTGAGATAATTGGAAAAAATGCTAGAAAACGCCATTTTTCAACAATAAGGGTTATAACTGGATAAGGAATCATAAAATTGTATTTTTTATTAATGGAAGTTGAAGAGAGTCGGATTCTAAAGAAAAAGTTAAATGACGGCGATTGTGTAAATCTTACCCAAATCTCAGAAATAACGATCATAAATCGCAAAATCGCTACTAAACACAAATTCATCACTTGTGCTATGTTTTGTCAATTTTAAGATTTTTCATCGCTGTTTCTGAGATTTGGGTGAGATTTACACAATCGCTGCCATTTAACTTTTTCTTTAGAATCTGATTCTCTTCAACTCCCATTAATAAAAATATAATTTCATGATTCCTTATCCAGTTATAACCCTTATTGTTGAAAAATGGCGTTTTTTAAGCATATTTTTTCAATTAACTCAATAACCGTTGAAGTTACAGACTTCAGACTGGTTTCATTGAATTTCTTAGCTAATGTTACATAGGAATTGATTATGTTAGAACCTCAGTAAAGCCTCTAAAAAATTAGAAAAATGAATATTTTTTGAAAAATCTCATGCCACTGGGATTCGAACCCTGACCAGCGGCAGCGCTAGCGGACTGACGGTTGTGACGCACATTCCCACGCGTTCATCATGCGATATAAGCAACAGCCTACAGGTATAAATAAAAAATAACCAAAGGCTATCTACATTGAGCAGAAATGTCACATTGCAACATACTTTATCATTAAAATAATAAATTTTCAATTATTGATTCAATTTATTTTGATTATCATAATATTAAGTAAATATTTCAAATATTTATACACAGAAAAATATTGGGTATCATGATAAATATTTCATTTCACTGGAAATAAAGATGTTTTAACAAAAAATCGAAAAGCCAAAAATGATTCAAATTGAAGATTTCAGCCATTTTCACTGCTCCACCCAACTTTCTCAAATAACATTCATTCTAATACTTCCAAATTCAGCCAGCCAGCAGATGGCAGTAGCAATAGGGTGACTTGCTTCTACTTCCATTGGACACGCCTTCAAGCCCCGCCTACAATCAAAAGCCGAAAAAATGAAAAATTCCAAATTCAAGCAGTAGATGGCAGCAGTTGCAACATATGTTTCATTAAAATAATAAATTTTCAATTATTGATTAATTTATTTTCTTATTGGTTGACAGCACATAAGGAAGGGAATAATTTATTTTTCACAGAAAAATATTGGGTATCATGATAAATATTTCATTTCACTGGAAATAAAGATGTTTTAACAAAAAATCGGAAACTCAATAACAAGCAAATTGAAGATTTCAGCCATTTTCACTGCTCCACCCAACTTTCTCAAATAACATTCAAAATACTTCCAAATTCAGCCAGCCAGCCAGATGGCAGTAGCAATAGGGTGACTTGCTTCTACTTCCATTGGACACGCCTTCAAGCCCCGCCTACAATCAAAATGGCCGAAAACATAGAAAAGTTTCCAAATTGAAGAAGTAGATGGCAGCAGTTAACTGGTGATGTTTCAGATTTGACTTGGACACGCCTTCATGCCCGCCTGCTCTTTTCTTATTGGTTGACAGTGTTTTGTGAGTTCTGTCTTAGAAAATGGCTGCTAGCAAGAAAATGGTGGATGGTTTATCATACACAAAAAATTACGCTGATTTTCTATTAACGACCGCTAGTTCTTAGACAACGAAGTTAGTATTTGAAGAATTTATTTATAGAATTTAGACTCAGTTTCACAGTTATTGTGTAATTTAGGTTAGTACTAGAATTCAATAGTTTTAAGCTGTATGAAGTGAAATGAAAATATGATTTCGCACTCCCACATTATACTCATCAATTTTATTTTTTATTACTTTTATTTTATTCATTTATTAATTCACAAATGAAATATGTGGAGGCAAACAGGTGAATTACGATATTACAGGATATTACGATGAATATAATGAAATAGAACTCAAACTTTCATGATTCAATACAGATCTCTTGCCAGAAAATTTTTGAAAAACTATAAACATTTGGTAAAAATATTGGGAGGAGTTTTTATCGGAAACTGGCTTGTGATTGGTCGACAGAGTGTGAGGAGGTTGCCAGCCAACAATAGAATTAAGTTTGAGGTGCGTTTCTTGGCTTGTTTCATACAGTCATTGATCGTGGTGTTTCAATCCATTATGATGAATGAGTTTATGCAGAGGAAATAATTTCATATGGATTCATATTGTTGTAGAATAAGTTTTTCATCAAATGGTGAGTTTCAGTATTATAGCCCAATTGAAATTTTCAAATTCCCGTTGTGCATCACCCGCCGCGGCGCTCCCTTGGCCGTGGCGCCCCGTGCGGTCGCACACTCCGCACACCCCACGCAAGGGTCCTGGCTACTATATAAATGAATATAGTATACAATAATCATTGGCGGCTCGTGCCCATGGAACAGGTGAAGTTCTGTACAGTAAAAGATAAGGGCACTTCACCTGGTTCGTGGGCACGAGCCGCCAGTGACAATAATACCCCATACTATACGTCCTGTCAGCACAGTATATAGAACAGTTATAGAATATAGAAAAGTATATAGTGTATACCATACAGTATATAACACAGTACCCTATATAGTTAATAGAACATATCAACATTAGTGCCCGGATTTTCCAAGCACACTCAAATTTGAGGGACCCTCGAGTTTACTACACTTTACTACATTTCCTATACTTAACATAGAAAAAGTCAGCTGTTCATCAAAATTTTAGGGTCCCTCAACTTTGAGTGTGCTTGGAAAAACCCGGCCTAGGTATTAGTAGACCGCAGTTCAAAAAAGGGTTTAAACGTAGATATAGTGGTTCAGAATAGTGTTAAAGAGTTAGCGTAGATATAGATATAGTAGACCGTAGTTAAAAATACAGTTTAAGTGTAGACATGTATACATAGTGTATGGGAGCAGGTACCATTACTACCTCAGAGAAAAAAGTAAAAAAAAACAAGTAATGAATGAATGAACTTAGAAGAGAAAGTACTCAGTTAGACAGGTTCATTGCTTGTAGTGAATGGGTGATTACGGTAGTCTGTCCAAGCAAAGAAGACATTCTGGCATGATGGGAAAATTACTCCAGCTCGGTCAAAGTTGGTTCAAAAATTGTGAATTTGGTCTCAAATTGTAGTAAACATTTTCATCTTCAATATGGGACCAAATTTATAATTTTTTAAACTGATATTGACCGAGCTGGAATCATTTTCCCATCTTGCCAGAATGTCTTCTTCGCTTGGACAGACTATACAGCAGCGGCAAGCCGAAAGCTGACGTAAAGGTTATGGTAGGAGCGATTTATTTTTGTGTGCTATACACGGGCTGAAATTTATGGTGGTTTGTTGAAGCTTAGCAATTTAGAAGAAAAAATGCAATAATGGGTGTTAAGGAATGCTGGGTACTGGACAGGTGTAGTGTACGTACGAGTTATGATTGCAACGGATCGTGTTGAAAGTAGAATTGAGATTTGAGCAGCCTAATCAAAATAAAGGTGGATTTTTTATAAGTATAGGTAGACTTACAAGGATTTTGAACAGAATATTGCGTATGGAGATGCAGATTCCAAATTTTAATGATAATAAGTATAGTATAGTCTGTCCAAGCAAAGAAGAGCCTCCGTCAAGATGGGAAAATGACCACTGCTTGGTCAATATTTGTTCAAAAATTAAAATTCAACTATTAAGAGTGAATAAAATATTGTTCCCTACAATTCCAGATGAAATTGATAATTTTTTAACCAATATTGACCGAGCTTGAGTCATTCTCTCATCTTGCCAGAGGGTCTTCTGGCAAGTGGCGGCGATTGTGTAAACCTTTCCCAAATTTCATAAATAGCGAACAAAAAACGCAAAATTGACAAAACATAGCACAAGTGATGAATTTGTTTTTAGTAGCAATTTTGCGTTTTTGATCGCTATTTCTGAGATTTGGGTAAGATTTACACAATCGCCGCCAACCAACTTTTTCTTTAGAATCTGACTCTCTTTAACTTCCATTAATAAAAAATACAATTTTATGATTCCTTACTCAGTTATAAGCCTTATTGTTGAAAAATGTAGTTTTCTAGTATATTTTTCCAGTTATCTCAATAACCGTTACAACAAGTTACAAACTTGGAGCTGGTTTCATTTAATTTCTCAGCTGATTCTACATAGGAATTGATTATTTTAAAACCTTACTACAGCCTCTAAAAAATTAGAAAAATTAATATATTTTGAAAAATCTCAATTCTCCGCCATAGTTATCTAGGTAACAAAGCGTTTTTGGGGGTTGGTCCAATAGAACATTTTTGTCTACTTGGTGTGAGGAATCAGCCTGAGAAGTATTGCACATTCCTCCTGAAACACTCTGTATAAGTAAAGTGAGTACAATATTGAGCTACAATAATAGTGATCTAATGGACACATCCGCAAATCTAGGTAATAAAGAATAGGCTTGAGCACATACTATCTCTTTACCAATTTTGATAAAAATTGACATATACGCACAATCTAGTAAATGAAAAACCTGGCTTGAGTTAAACCCCTACTATCTCTTTCCCAATTTTTATTTAAAGTTTATAGAATATTATTATCGTTAATATCGAATTCACAACGAATCTAGTAAACCAAACCAGAACTAGGCTAGAGTTATTCAAAAGTAGGGAAAGGGACGAAATCTAACAACGCCTCACTGAGTTTTCTGAACGCTAAATTGAATGTAACGCCTTATCTTTTCGTCTATTCCTAATCTATTCAGATAAGTCACCCCACTAGAAAATACTAGAGTGCGTACCCTTTCTATAGCCTGTTCAAGCAAAGAAGACATTCTGTCAAAAGGGAAAATGACTCCAGCTCGGTTAATATTAGTTCAAAAATTATAAATGAGGTCTCAAATTGTAGAAAACATTCTTATCCATAATTTGAGACCACATTTATTATTTTGGAACCAAAATTGATTGAGCTGGAGTCATTTTCTCATCTTGCCAGAATGTCTTCTTTGCTTGGATAGACTACTGTAACTACTGTCCATTAGTGTGCTGTGCCCGCTGAATAGTAATGCAAGTTAAGGGTGTAAAGAAAAGGAAGGGAGAACTGGATTCAATGTGGATGAATCTTACTGATAGAGTGGTTCAATAATTGTATCTTGAAAGGATCTAGACCAAATGAGGTAGTCATTTGAATTAGAAAATCACCAGGTTGATAGGAATTTCGAAAAGTCACCAGATATCATAAATTCACTTAAATTTAGATTGATTCTATAGAAATTGTTACAACGTTCTATTAAGATAATTAAGTTGGAATTGAACAAAAGTACTATCATTATGAAATCCGATTAATATTGAAATTAATATTTTGGGCTAACGCCTGTTTTTTCTCTCCTTTCACTGTATTAATTTGATGAAATAAATAAATAGATTACACCGCATCAATCACCCTCGCTTTCATATCTACTCAGTTGTAGTAACTCATAGTCAATGTGTTATTTTCTGTTTCAAGTCTTTAAATTGATTTCAATATTTAATGAAAGTTTACAATTGTTATGTGGTTATTGACTTAATATCAAACCTTCGAAATTCGTAATTGATTATCAATCACATATTACATTCTTATTGTAATTTCTTAAAGTGTAAATACCATGCTGACAGAATATGAATTTTATAGAACCTGAAAATTTTGAACTATTTTCTACTTACCTGAATTTAGAAATTTAAGAAGTTTTGGACAAATTTCTGTTTCTGATTTACATCAATAGTGTGTTTTATACTGAAACTAGCCGGCAGGCTCGCTTCGCTCGCCTTCTCCTCCTCTACACCTAATCTGGACCTGTTTACCTAATTTCAACATTTTCTGCCAATTTGTTTTAGAAAAATCTAAGAAAAACTCCGAAAATTGAAAAAAATGGTAAAACGCTAATATTAATCGTAGCCTTGAGAAGTATATCGGACATAGTTTGAAACTTGATTCAATATCTTCCAAATTAATTCATCTATAATCTCGCCGAACCATTCAATTTACAGTTAGGATTGGTCGTATCAAGGCGGAAGATATGCAACCCGCAACACATCTACAATTTTGAAAACCTGATTATTGGCGTAATCTTGAACGGATTGCAAAAATATTTTAACGCAAAATTTCTAGACCTCATCTGAACCTGCCCACCAAATATAAACATTTTCTACCGATTGATTCTCGAAAAAATGAGGAAAACTCTAGAAAAACTAAAATCTTTGGCGTATCCTCGAAAAGTTTTTAAAATCCGTTCTTAGCGCGCGTCTAAACGTCCAACTGAACATGCCTGCCAAATTTGAACGCATTCGGTTCAGTGGATTTTTAGTTCTGGTGATGAATCAGTCAGTGCCATTTCGCTTATATAGATATAGATATATAGCAGAAACAAAAGTCGCCTATTATATCCTTGAATTTAGTGATTATAATAAGCTCATCATGGAGGAAGAATTATTCTTCTATTTTTATACTTATAATATCATTCAGTGTACTATAGTCAATATTTTGTATCAGCTCTATTCTCTCTGGGGTGAACAACCTTTTTAGCAGCAGTTCTTGACCACAGTCTATCTCTCTCAATCATTCTGTCTCTTCTTAGTTTTCTTCCTTCTCCCCATTCTCGTCTAGAAGCCGCCGTGCAAAATAAAATAATGTGATTAACTACCGGCATGTCCCACCCTTTATAACGGTGATAAGGATCCACCTATCACTACCACTTTAATAATTTGAAATCACAAATGCACAGTCCGATTCAATCTAATTAATTTGTGCCTGAAACGCGATTAATTATTATCAAATGAAAGATAATAAATAATACGCCGCTTATTCACTCTGAAATTAATTTTCAAGTTTTAAAAGTCATTCTGATAGCCTACTATCGATTGTCCAAGCAGAGAAGACATTCTGTCAAGATAGAAAAATGACTCCAGCTCGAACAATATTGTATCAACAATCATAAATTAGGTCTCAAATTGTAGAAAACATTTTGATCTACAATTTGAGAACAAATTTGGAATTTTCGAACCAGTATTGACCGAGCTGACGTCATTTCCCCATCTTGCCAGAATGTCTTCTTTGCTTGCACAGACCAAACTATTTAGTACGTGAGGTCGGGATTTGTAAATGGATTCAATTATTTTTCTCTAATCGAATCTTGAGACAAAATGAGACGAAAATTAGAAGAAAGCGTTCTGAATTGCACTAATGAGATTTAAGACAATGATTTAAATTAACTAAAATTGATTTGATCAGAGGTGGTATAGTCTGTCTAAGCGAAGAAGACATTCTGGCAAGATGGCAAAATGACTCCAACTCCGTGAGTATTTGTTTAAAAATTATAAAGTTGGTCTCATATTTTGGGAAACATTCTGATCTAAAATTCGAAACCAAATTTATAATTTTTCAACCAATATTGAACGAGCTGCAGTCATTTCCCCATCTTGCCAGAATGTCTTCTTTGCTTGGACAAACTATAATACAGAAAGTTAATTTATAGTGCTAATAAGATTTCAACTTTTAAGATTGAATTATAGGGTTGTTGTGGGATTCAGAGGTAATCTCATTATGATTATCATTTACGATTTCAATATTTTAGTAGTTCGTATGCTAGATAAATCTAAATTTCGGATGTCTAGTGTTCTTATCTCGATCGAATCTGATCAATTAGTAATTCATTAGCCTTATCATGATGATAATCAAATTTAATCAATTCTTCTTGTGAATGTAGATAGAAGACAGTAATACAATAATTATAGAGAATCAGAAAAACTTGAAATGTTTAATTATAGGCCTATCGAGTTAACTGATTGTTGTCAAACAATGCTTATCATTATCAACCATCTTTTTCTATAGTGTTTCTAAATTTTATATCACTAGAGAGTCTCTATAATCTGATTATAGTATACAATGTCACTGGCGGCTCGTGCCCACGAAACAAGTGAAGTGCTGTACAGTAATAGATATGAGCACTTCACCTGTTTCATGGGCACGAGCCGCCAGTGAAATGGTTGTAGTATAGTTGATGCAAGAAAGTTAGGCGGCTTCGTCTGCGTCTTGTGCGCTCAAACGGCTAATGTTGTCAATTGGAATTATTATTTACCGATTTACGTATGCCTTGATGATTTTCCTGAGAGAATCAAAAGTGACACTAGATTATTTACATCAGCTGATAGTAGGTTACATCACGTACAAGAGACAGACGAAACCGCCTAACTTTTAGATGTAGGCTATAGTCAGCTATAGACATCATTATTTAAAACATGAGCGTACCGTTACCTGTAAAAATCTATAGATATGAAATTAATATGAACTATAGCATAGCTTCCTTTAATAGAAGGCCCTGCCCTAATAATATGGCAACGTCGCACTGGAGGTACAAATTTTGTAGTATAAGTAGTAATCAGACCAGCTGAAAGCATTGAATCGATAACAAAGCTGGTGTGTTAATTTTGATTTCAGTTTTATTAGATAATAATCTTTTTGAAAAACCTTTCGAATATAATTCAATGAGATGTCGTATTTCTGCTCCATTCCTGGCATTGACAGCAATAATCTTGGAAAAAGAAATGAATTTATTCAAATTCTTACAATGTCATTTGATGTTGAGCAGCAAAACCAGTGGCTACGTTCAATCCCAAGAAAGGAGTTGATTCCTTCAGAAAAATTGAATGTGAGTTGAAAACATTCTAACAAGGATGTATTGAGTTTTGTGGAGCGAATATCAGGACAAATATGGAAATTGGATGTAATGGTAGAGATAGATAAGCCTAATTTATGAGAAGAAAAGCTTCCCCATTCTCAAATATTCATGATGATGGACTTTGCTGAAAACTTCGGTTCAATAAGTAAGGGGACGGATCGGCAACCAATGTTTCAACCGAAGAATACAAAGATGTATTCCTGACTACTAAATGTCGAAAAGCTTTTCTGTGTACTTATTAACCATAAAGTTAGATAGTATCGGCTCGAATGTATAATGGGATGAACAATGAGAGTGTAATCACTGCTAAAATAGTAGACTATTGCATTCAAAATAATTCTAACGATGGCTGATAATGCTCTGAACAATTATTCAAAACAGAAGAATGATTCATTGATCAAAATCTAAATAAAACACAATATTTTATATTGATAAACGTAATGCACATTCAAATATACTTTGATTTTTATTCTATTTATTACAATAGAAGTTATTTCTGTTTCTTATATCTATAAGTATCTATTCAAATTGTAATAGAATCTTGATTAAAATAGGTTGACGAGCATTTTTATTGGAGAAAAGTAAATCGGAATAAAGTAATCATACAAGGTAGACCTACGCTGCAGTGGTGTTACAGCGTTGTCAGATTTAAGGCCTTCTATTAAAGGAAGCTATGACTAAAGTCGGCGCAATCTAAGTTGACGAAAACCCCCTCCACCCGAGAAATAGCTACGTTGTCATATTGCGTGAAATTGAAACTTCTCCTAACGCAAACACATTCAACTGAATGTTAAAAGTGACATCGTAGCTTCGGAAAAATCATGCAGTGTATTGAAACTCACTATTTCTATGATAAACCAGCTGTTCGCAGCTCAAATATCCAAGTTAATATTAGCTTCAATAACTCCAATCTTTAAGATACAATGATTCATGCATATACCGCTCTCCTTACTTTGAAACTTTTGAGAGGCCAAATTACGATCTTCCGACTATTTTCGACATTTGGAAAAATAATTTTAATTTTTTTTGAACAATTTTCTCGCTTCCACCACCCACTTATCTTCTCAAACAAAAAAGTTTCTAGATCATCGAGAATGTCATGGTTTCTGTTCGAGTACACTCGACATTGACAAACATACTCATTAATTGAAACATAATTATTGCTCGGATATAGAAAATTCGAAAACCATTAGAAATCTCGAATTCTCCTTGTCATTTTGCTATAAAAAACTTTATTTTCACTACAACCCATGATTGTGAGAGAAGTGATTTACAAAAGAGAAAGTAATATTTCCGCGATTATTCTTTTTTTTCCAAAAAAATTTCCTTTGAATCCTTCTACCCAGGAACTTTTTTAATACTTCTGGCATATCAAGAATAAAATTCTACGTCTAGATATGGGGTTTAATCGCGAATTTGAAGATGTTCCAATTTCACACAATCTGGCAACGCAGCTATTTCCCGGGTGAAGGGAAAAACATTCAAATTAGATTGCGTTGACTATAAAATGAAAGTATTCATTATCATTCTGTAACAAAGATCTTATAATATTGCCTTATTTATTAAACAGAATTCTGAATTCAAGACTGACCATACCGATATCTCACAGCTCTGATAAGTTAGGAATAATAATTGTTGAGCTCAGCTAGTTTATTCAGTAAGTTTAGTCTGTCCAAGCAAAGAAGACATTCTAGCAAGATGGGAAAATTACTCCAGCTCGGTGATTATTGGTTCAAAAATTAAAAATTCGATCATAAATTGTAGATCAGGATTTTTACTACAATTTGAGACCAAATTGATAATTTTTGAACCAATATTGACCGAGTTGGATTCATTTTTTCATCTTGCCGGAATGTATTCTTTGCTTGAACAGACTATACTGTATATCCCCACAGTTAGCATTAGCATAATCCATACTAGCTCAGATTTACGGCACTTTCAAACCTTATACTCACAGCAATAAATACTGTACTTGGGATTGGATTTGAATAAGGCATCCACCCACAAGACTTTCATTAGTTGGTCGATTTTATATTACATTCAAGCATGCTTTTTCATGCTTTAGAATAGGGAGATAGCCTGAAACGCATATAAAATCGACCTAGTGGGGATAGAGGGATGGATTGCTTCATTGGTATAGTTTGCGTTAGCTGAGAAGATACCCCATACAATGTAAAATGTATTGCAACGGCGTGTCTTCCTAGCTTGTGCCAAACATATTCAACTTTCCTATAACATACACTAAGATTACCGCATAATGCATCAAGTAGACTTTAAATCCCAATTCAAATCGAACTTATTTATACTGTAAGATTACAGTATGCCAAATGCATCAAGTAGGCTTTAAATCCTTATTCGAATCTGAATAACGTAAGATTCTAATTACAAATGAATTACCACAATAGTAAGGCTTGATTCATGATTTGATTACGTGGGAATAGATTTGAAGGGCTGTATTTCCATAAACAGATCTCATCAATAATCATTGAACAGGTTTTATTGAACTTTTCAACAACTACCCACAGTACTTCCATTGAAAAAGTGGAAAAAACTTGTAATTTTCTCTTCCAGATGCATTACTTTTCTTCTTCATCTATGCTTTTCTTTATAGAGTTTTCTCCTTCCAATATTCTCTAGGATATTATAATCACTATAAGCCCTGTTATAGTATATAGCATACTGAAAAAATAAACCAGCATATTGAAAAAATATGCTTAAAAAACGCCATTTTTCAACAATAAGGGTTATAACTGGATAAGGAATCATAAATTTGTATTTTTTAGTAATGGAAGTTGAAGAGAGTCGGATTCTAAAGAAAAAGTTGAATGGCAGCGATTGTGTAAATCTTACCCAAATCTCAGAAATAGCGATCAAAAATATTTTTTTTCAATTATCTTAATAACCGTTGAAGTTACAGACTTCAGACTGGTTTCATTGATTTCCTCAGCTGATTTTACATAGGAATTGATTATTTTAGAACCTCAGTAAAGCCTCTAAAAAATTAGAAAAATCAATATTTTTCTGAAAAATCGGTAACAAAGTGTTTTTGGGGCTTGGTCTCATGGTACATTTTTGTCTACTTGGTTTAAGGAATCAGCCTGAGAAGTATTGCACATTCCTCGTGAAACACTCTATATATTAGTGGTGTGGCCATTAACTTATTGAGCTGAATAATTTGATCGAATATTCTTCAATAATAATATATTGAATACTTTATTGTAGATCAAAGTTTTTAAGATCCATCTTATCCTTGTTTTTAAATTTCAAATTCATTATTATTTTCTGTATATTTGTATAAGGGTTGGGAAATATACCTTTTTGAAATCATTTCATCTGAATTGTAATAATTTAAATCAGGCTCTATTCCTGTTGATGATGGTATGTTTTCTATTGAATGAAGTGAATATAGATAAAATGAATAATGAATATAGATGAAGTGACTGTAGATAGAGATGAATTTCGATATGAGCTATCAGGAAAATTTGAAGCTATAAAATTTTCAAACTCCATAATCTTGTTCAAGAGGCTTGATTATAGGGCTACTATCGATTTTAAAAAGAGATTGAACTTCACTGTATCCTTGGACCACTTGTTTTAGCACATTATCCATGATAATGCTGATAGTTATCCATGATCATGCTTTGAGAGTTGGAGCTTTAAACGATAGAAATAACACTTGTACTGAATTGTTGAGTTGTATGCTTAAATTATACTACCTGAAATAAAATGAATGTCTAAATTAATGTGAATTTCAATGAAAATACTGCACATCCGAGTCACTGGCGGCTCGTGCCCACGAAACAGATGAAGTGCTGTACAGTAAAAGATACGGACACTTCACCTGTTTCGTGGGTACGAGCCGCCAGTACATTCGACCAATCTAAACATTTAAAAGTATGAGAATCAATGATCCAATGGCATCTTACAGGCTCAGTGATAGCTTACTAGATATTCTAGACCTTGTAGATATGTATACTCAGTCGATGGTATTATGTTGAAACAATACTGGTTTGCTATTGGTGGAAAGGCGTGCCTCTCCCTCCTTCCACAATAGGCGTGGCCAAATGGGCGTGGTTCTCAGCCAATCACAGCACGGCATCACATTTGGCTAGCAACGTAGTTCACTTGATACAAAATGGCGGATAGAACAGAAGCAGAGTTCGTACTGAACTCTATGAAATTTATCACAATCGACTCTTACAAGTCAATTTCTTGTCTAATCCACTACTATGCCTTCACTCCAATAAGGCATCATCTATTGTATTTAACTGATTCAAATTAAAAAAAAAAGAAATCGAATATCCTGAGCTGTATAGTAAGCTTCATCGAGAAGACTATAATATTGATAAATTATATGATTTTAAACAAATTTTATAGTGAATGATATTCTTATCTTGTTTATTATGATTGTTTGTTGTTTGATCTAGGGTTTGTTTCATGAAATTCATAAGGCTAGTTGTCTTCTGTCATCTAATCTTCAAAATTCAACTTAACGGTCCCGAGATTTGATTGTATTGATTTAGAAGGTTCTAGAAAGAGTTTACATGAATTACAGCATACTTAACAACAGTTTTACATCCATTAATGTTTGCATTGATTTTGACTTTCATATAACGTCATAACTTGACTACATTAAAGTAACACATTGACCAAACATATAATACCGGCCACAAAAAGGTAATTAGCTGATTTATAGACCTGATGTATATACTCACAAAAATAAACATGGAATCAAAAATGAAACAGAGAAAATATTTTCTATTTCAAGCCTTGACTCACAAAACTTTAATTGATTGGATGCTAAAAATCGAAGTCAATCCCTCCTACAAATGGCAGAACCGTATTTGGGTTCCTAAGATCCAGTTCAAAGAATATTTGAACAAAATATGATAATCAATAATGTTTCCAGAGTTGTTCAAGTGTTTGAATCGAACCAAAATTCAATGCAAAGTTTAAAGGTCAAGTTCCGGGTCAACATTATGTCTGATTGTTTACTATGGAGAAATATAGTCTTCCAAGCAAAGATGACATTCTGGCTGGACAAATGACTCCAGCTCAGTCAATATTGGTTCAAAAATTGTACATGTAGTCTGAAATTGTAAAGCAGAAGTTTCTCTACAATGTGAGATGAAATTTACAATTTTTGAACCAATATAGACCGAGCTGGAGTCTTCTTCACATCTTGCCAGAATGTCATCTTTGCTTGGACACACTATACATGAATAGGTTTTCGCCCACGATCTTCTGTCTCCTCATCTCACATTGTGCACCATTCTCCTTGTATTCTTTCTTTTCTTACTCCCTCTTTTTCTTATTTCAAGTATTTTTTAATGTTTATTTCACTCAAGTATGGCACAATATCATTACCATAGTTTGTATCTGTCATTTCAATTTATAAATTCAGTACGGTACATAAAAGATGGAATTGTAAAGGCTGCATGCCAATATTTTATTATCCATTTTCTGGATTAATGTTTTTCATTGAATATGGAAGGTATATATTAGAAGTATAGAACCGTAACTTCTTTTGTTCACCAATGAATTTGATAAGGTTTAACATCCACTGTCAGACCGTACTGTCAGTTGGATCGTTCACAGCTGATCGTTCAACGATAATCAGCTGGTTTACAGCTGTTTTGGACTGCCGGTTTCCCCATTCACTTAAGCCGCGTATCGACAGTCCGAGGCATGTGCCACGAATGCCTCGCGGTACAGTCTGTTGACGCAAAAAAAGTATAAACTCATGGCTGAGGCATATGTGTGAATATAATCTGCAATAATCAAAAATAATTATAATTATAGTATAGTATATAGTATATAATTATAATTATAATTATAATAGAAAATCTGCATTTTTTGTAACCAAAAATGCGAGCACGCGAACAAATTGACTAGCGCCATCAAGCGGGAGACAAAGCAACTAAGCTCTGACAATTGATAATTTGGACTTTGGAGGTTAGTTTGTGCTCAATTAGTAGATAAAAATTCAAGGCAATGCTTATTATTGCCTATTAGAACCTTCTGCACCCAAATAGAATTCTTAATCACAAAAATGCATAGGAATGGGGTACAATTTTGAGGTTAGTTTGTAGAATTGTTCGTTGTGCGTTGCGAGGCAACAGACACTGCTCGCTGCGAATTGTGTGCCGCGTTTGCCTGGCTGCTAGCAAACCCGGTATCGAGAGTCCGAGGCATGTGTGGCACATGCCTCGGACTGTCGATACGCGGCTTTACTCCAGTCTCCAGCTCGGTCAATATTGGTTCAAAAATTATTGATTTGGTCTTGAATTGAAGATCGAAATGTTACTTGAGACCAGATCAATAATGTTTGAACCAATATTGACCGAGCTGGAGACTGGAATAGATAGTAGACTAGTAGAAGTAGCAAGACTCTTCTTTGCGTGAACAGACTGTACCTTGAGGCATTCGCGGCACATGCCTCGGACTGTCGATACGCGGCTTTACAGTTAGTTTTCAACTCACACAATCCGAACTGATAGTGGATCGAGACCCATTGATAGTCTATTAATATAAATAATAATATTAGGCTGAAAATTGATATTTTGAGCAGACCTTTCCAGATTTGAAAATCTCCAATTTGATGGATTACTCCTTAATTCATTCTCCGCCGTATTTTCTTGTTCAATTAGCCTTTCTTTATTTCCTCGATAGTTTCATGTAAAATAAATCTAAGTCAGGAATATAGGAGAGTGATACGATGACAGCGAATTAAAACATGTTTCAAGAATGAATGAGTTTTGGAATAAATGTTTTTGGTGTCAAATACATAAGAGAAATGAACACGCAATAGTGTTCATTTATGTACATATATGTATGTGATTCATAATAACAAAATTATCACATTATAGTGATTTTTAGACATCAGTTATCATCTTATCTAATCACCTTTTATTCAAACCATTCAATCCATCGCACAAAAATCAATTCACTGTCAAGCTATGGCTCCACGCGAACCTTGAATAAATAAACAAATCTCCAATCACCACCTGTAACCCGGGTCAACGAACTCCGGTTAAACTTAACACACCCCAAACCCTTTACTTTCTTGGCATAACACAACTGAATTTCTTCAGCTTCCGAGCTGTGTTGTGTGTTAGTTTATTTTTCTGGTGTCAAAAAAGTATAGTCTGTGCGAGCAGAGAAGACATTCTATCAAGATGTAAAAATGACTCCAGCTTGGTCAATATTGGTTCATAACTTATAAATCTGGTCTTAAATTGTAGATCAGAATGTACCTTACAATTTGGGACCAAATTGACTATTTTTGAACCAATATTGGCCGAGCTGGAGTCATTTTCCCATCTTGCCAGAGGGTCTTCTTTGATATTTGTGTGCTTTTTGAAGACTGTGCGTCACATGCATTGAAATGTGTGAGACACGCCCATGGCTAAAATGTGTTGAAAGAAGGAGAAAAGAGAATAGATATTAGAGGAAGATGGGAAAAGGAAGAATGAAGAAGGAAGGAGAAAGATGGAAGAAGGAAGAAAGAAGATGGAAGAAGGAAGAGAGAAGAAGGAAGAAGGAAGAGAGAAGAAGAAAGAAGAAAGGAGAAAGAAGAGTGAAGGAAGAAGAAAGAAGAAAGGAGAGAGAAGAGAGAAAAAGGAAGAAGAAAGAAAGGAGAAAGAAAAAAGAAGAAAGAAGAAGGAAGAAGGAAGAAAGATGAAAGAAGAAAGAAAAAAAAGAAGAAAGAAGAAGGAAGAAGAAAGAAGAAAAAAGAAAGAAGAAAGGAGAAGGAAGAAAGATGGAATAAGAAAGAAGAAAGAAAAATGGAGAAAGAAGAAGGAAGAAGGAAAAAAAGAAGAAAAAGAAAAAGAAAGGAGAAAAAGAGAGAAGAAAGAAGAAAGAATAAAGAAGAAAGAATAAAGAAGAAGAAAGAATAAAGAAGAAAAAGAAAAATGAAGAAGATAGAAGATAGAAGAAAGAAGAAAAAGAAAAGAGAAAGAAGGACGAAGAAGAAGGACGAAGAAGAAGGAGAAGAGATGAAGGGAGAGAAAGGAGAAATGATAGAAGGTGATGGGGAGGAGAAGGAGAAGTAGTGATGAAGAGAGAGAATGAAGATAGAGATGAACAGAAGGAGAAACTGGAGAAAGGAATGGGAGGATGATGATGAGGAATGGGGAAATCTGGATGGGAGGAGGAAGAAATAGTGTGGAAAGCAAAAGAGTATTCTTTGAGGAAAATAAGGAAAAGGAAAATAAAATGTAAAGTTGGGAATTAGAAGATGAGAAGAAGAAGGAAAAAGAAAAAGTGAAAGAGGAGAATAAAAGAAAAGAAAGATAAAGAGAAGAAGAAAAGAAGAAAGAAGAAGAAGAAGAAGAAAGAAGAAGAAGAAGAAGAAGAAGAAGAAGAAGAAGAAGAAGAAGAAGAAGAAGAAGAAGAAGAAGAAGAAGAAGAAGAAGAAGAAGAAGAAGAAGAAGAAGAAGAAGAAGAAGAAGAAGAAGAAGAAGAAGAAGAAGAAGAAGAAGAAGAAGAAGAAGAAGAAGAAGAAGAAGAAGAAGAAGAAGAAGAACAACAACAACAATAACAACAACAACAACAACATGATGATAACAAAGAACAAGAACAAGAAGAACAAGAAAAATAAGAAGAACAAGAAGAGAATGGAAAAGAAGAATAATAAATTGTAGAAGAGTAAGTTAGAGGTGTGGAAGACGAAAGAATAGCAGAGCAGAGTCATAAATCACCATCAAAAAATAACAATGGCGGCTCAGTTAAATGAAAGAGTGGAGCGCAGTAGGCAGATGATAACAACTGATAACAACAACCCTGTATTAGTATAAATAAATATATTCTGTAGGCATATGCAAATGCCCATAGTTTACCTCTGAGTTTGACAAAGTTTTAGCATAGTTATACCTACAGTGAATGTTATAGTCACTGTGGTTATACCAAGCTATGATATAAATCGCCTGTTTATAGAAACTATAACACACTTTGAAGTATTTGTTGCATGAAAATTGACTATAGATTTATAATAGGCATGCATATAATTTTGGCTATGGATCCATACACATCAGGCAAGTGAGGTCGCAATAGTTTACGGTCTTTCTTACTCTTCTGAAATTTAGTCTTCTTCTTGTCCTTCATGTTCTTCATCTTCTTCTTTTTCTTCTTATTCTCCTTCTCCTCCTCCTCCTCCTCCTCTCCTCCTCCTCCTCTTCCTCCTCCTCATCCTCCTCCTCCTCCTTCCTCCTTCCTCCTCCTCCTCCTCCTCCTCCTCCTCTCCTCCTCCTCCTCCTCCTCCTCCTCCTCCTCCTCCTCCTCCTCCTTCTTCTTCCTCCTCTTCTTCTTCTTCTTCTTCTTCTTCTTCTTCTTCTTCTTCTTCCCTCTTCTTCCTCCTCCTCCTCCTCCTCCTCCTCCTCCTTCTCCTCTCTTCTTCTTCCTTCTTCTTCTTCTTCTTCTTCTTCTTCTTCTTCTTCTTCCTTCTTTCTTCTTCTTCTTTCTAGTTCAGTTTACGGTCCACTGGATATATATTATTATATTGGGGCGATAAAATTCACAAAATTGATTAAATTATGATAAAGATGAATGGAATAAAAAATGCGGAAGAGGATGAAATCTCTGAGCCTTCTGTAATTTCAGCAACATGCATCAAAAGTTAGTTCAAGATTTATTTATTTTAGAGTTTTTTTCACGATTTATTGAGGTCTTCATTTAAACAAGTATAATCATGAGTTTCCTCCAAGGTTAGTAAATCTACCAGGTAGGCCAGCGTCCATAAGTTTTTGACGTCACAAAATTTATGTTTCACATTTTGCTCTATACCTATATTTAAGATTCGACATGTATCTAGGATTCCAATTTTCCAACTGTTTCCACAGAGAATTGAAAAATGAAAGAATTCCATGTAAAAAGCTCAATATCAATGAAAATAATTGTAAAAATATTTAAAAATGATGAATTAAATCATTGAGTGTTATTACAGTCGTATAATAATGAATAATGTTGTGATATTAGAAGAATATAATGTGAGTCGTATATAAAAATTAATATAAAAAGTCGTAATATATAAAAAGTCTTAATATGAAAAGTCATATAATAATGAATAATATTGTGATATTAGAAGAATATAATAATATTGTTGTCATGAATTGAGAAGCTAGCGCTCTCGTTGAGAAAAAAGTAAGCTTTGGAGGGTTCAAACTATGCGATTACGATCATAAAAGTGAAAATAATCATATTCCACTACAAAACAACTAGGACAACATGAAAATATTGTTTCCTTGTTAACTGTGATGTTATCAACTCATCAAAATTCATTACAACAATAATATTCTTTAACACTAACAAAAATAGGTTATGTCTACATTTTCATCAGCTGTGCTTTTCATTTTGGGCGCTAGAGTGTGCGACACTTCAGTAATTTAGTGACGTCAGATTCGTGAACCATAATTTCGAGAGGAATATCCCAAGGTAGATTTACTAGCCTTGAGTTTCCTCCATCAAAACTCAGAAGTCTTGTACTTACTATTAGCTGGTGAAAAATAGAAAAGTATAGTAACAAGATACGGATAATAATTAAAAAGAAGAAGTAAAAGAGTACTATGAAGATAAAAATATCATGAACATATTTTAGAAATACTTTTTTCAATTTATTTTGCTCTCTGTTTATTCTACTAAGAGGTCACCTGTGAATTTCATCAGAAGCAGAGGTCTTCAAAAGCTGAAATAATACGCATAGGAGAAAGATTTCGAGAATTGGATGAGAATAATTTGAGAAGAAGAGGAGAGAATGGAGAGAAAAGAAAGAGAGAGAGAGAGAGGGAGTAGAAGAAAATAAGAAGAAAATTCCTAAAAGCTTTGGTGATAGCCAAACTTGCACAGATTTGATAATTATCCACTTAGCAAGCACCAGCTTTGATAACACAGTAAAAATGGTCAAGATAAATTTCTCAACAAAAATCAAACCAAAAATAAAAATTTTACCCAATCGAGTTTCTAACGGTTCTCAATATTATCGATGAAATTAGCATTCAGAAGGTCAATAATTACTTCATTTATCTATATTGATAAAGCCTCTTCATAAACATCTCTATTGCATGAGAGTTCGGTAAAATTTGAAATTTACAACTTCATTCATACTTTTATCAGTTTCTGATTGTGGGATATAACATGAAATTTGTTGAAAAAACCAAATAAGGTTGTAAAGGGAGAAAAATATTTATTTTTTATAATTGGGCAACTTCTTATCCGATCTCTCAAAAAAATTGTTTCCTATTTTATAATTTGTTGGGAATCATTTTCTTAGCAGGAATATCTAAAGTACTGAAAGGAATAACCTTATTGGAATAAGTTCATGATCATAATTATAATTATTATAGGGCTACAGAGACTAAAATAATAATTGCAACAATGACTTCACAGCTTGTACTGTTCCAAGATATTTATGATAAGAATAAAACTATTCAATTATCATTATTTATTATTTCGAACACCTAATTTAGCAACTAGTCACTACGAGCAAGGAACTTCAATAAGAATGATGAACTAATCAACATTAACAATGCAATATATTCTTCCCATATTACATAATTATCATTATTGTACAGCGGCTAGCGGAAAAAATAATCTCAACATAGGCCTACTGTTATTGAGCGATACACAACAATGAAGACGCACCATGGTTTTTCTCCTATCATAATTTTTATTGAGTGTTTATCATTATTTGTCATCAAATCAAAATATAATTACTTTCAAAAACTGTTCGCACTGGCGGCTTGTGCCCACGAAATAGGTGAAGTGCTATTCAGTAAAAGATACGTGCACTTTACCTGTTTCATGGGCACGAGCCGCCAGTGACTGTTAGTCAAGTAATTTTCTATACAGACTTATCCTAATAGACAATTTCTTATATAGACAATTTTCTAATAGACTTCATTACAGTTGGAGTAGGCCATCAAATAATCTATCATCAAGACCTGCATCTAATTTTCTCAGAATTAAATAAAAAGAGGAATGCTCAACTTGGATTTGACAGACAAACTGAGAAACAGATTAATGCAATAAATCACACTAAAATATATCTCGGTTGCTTCAGGTCTTTTTTGAAATTTTCGAGAGTTGAAAAAAAAGAGAATTGCAGTTCAGAGCAGTGAATAATAATGGAATGTAGAAATGATAAATTTGAATGTGTGCTGTTGCTGAGGGAGACAAGTGGTGCACATATATAGTAATACAAGGCCAGTGTTACATAGTAGAACATGAGTATATACAGTTATACATTGTCAGTATTACATATAGTAAGACATGATAATATATGTGTGTAATCTGTTCAAGCGTAGAAGACAATCTAGCAAGATGGAAAAATGACTCCAGCTCGATCAATTTCGGTTCAAAAATCATTAATTTGAACTAAAATTGTAGAAAAAATTCTGATCTACAATATGGGACCAAATTTATAATTTTTGAACCAATATGATCGAGCTGAAGTCATTTTTCGATCTAGCCAGAATGTCTTCTCCGCTTGGAAAAACTATATACGTTACTCTTTGTTGCCACATATATAGTAATACACGGTCAGTATTACATAGTAATACTTGTGCATAAATACAGTTATACAAGGTCAGCATTACTTTGAGATACTTGTGAATAAATACAGTTATACAAGGTCAGCATTACTTTGAGATACATGTGAATATACAGTTATAAATTGTCAGTATTACTTGGTGATACATGATTATATATAGATATAGAATACAGTTTGAAGGTGTTGCATTGGCATTGGCTAGCTGAGTTTCTGCATCGGACCAATGGACCCAGGGTGTGGCCCCACATAATTTTGGCGCTATATCCGGGAGCATTGTCTTCGCAACGCACTGGACGTTTTTATTTTGCTCTTATTGTCTACTCTATTTTCTCTCCCATCCTTGCATCGTCCTCTTCTTGTTTTTTTATCGCAACTTTGTTATGTTTTCTCATTTTTTACTCGATTTTCTTTTTCGTCTCATCTTATCATTCTTTACTTGCATAAGCATCATCTTACTATTTTTCTTAGCTCATTTTCCACTCTTTTTTCTTGTTTGTTACATCGTCCTCACCTCATTTTTCATGCCTTATCGCACTTTGATATGTTTTTCTCATTTTCAATCGATATTACTTTACGTTCCATCGTCATAATCATATTTTTCATCTTTTTGTTGCAAATATTCTGTGTTTATTTTGGTTTTTACCAAATTTTAGACATCGTTACATCATCCCCAACTCATTTTTGATTTCTTGAATGGCACTTTTCTTATGTCCTCTTCATTTACTCTTCATTCACTGCTTTTTACTCTTTATTTACTCTTAATATTGCTGTTTCTCATCAAAATTTCTCATTTCTCATAGTATCTTATTGGATTTTCGAATTGTCATCATCTTTTTTTCATTTGCTATGTGAAGATTTTTAAGTCTGGGAACACATAGTTTTGTTGTGTTCCTCTTATTATTTTTTACTTTTTCCTCTTTTTCGTTTCGTTCTTTGTCGTCATCTTATCATTCTCTACTCATATCCTTGGTGGGTTAAGTGGAAGAGCCTCAACTCTTGTGCCTCAACTTCGTCCACATCATTTAATATTTATTGTAGGCCTACTAGAGTAATAGCCTAAGTGTAAAATAGAGGAATTTATCTATCTATCCTTTTTTTATTGTTGTTTCTTAGCAAAATTATTATTTCTCTATTATTTTCAATTTATTAAAACACACAAAAGACAAAAGTAAATACAATAAATTTCAAAAAAACAAACATACAATAACAATGGCACATTAAACAAAATTAGTTTTTAGAATCCCCTTCTTTGTATTTTACTTTCTTATCTTGTTAAGTAGTTGTTAAGGTGATATTGTGGTAGTTATCCATATTAAATGAAAAGGCAAGATTTTGTCAAGCTACTGATTTATTAGAAAATCGAGATACCGGTTTCGGTTGCTGAACCATTATCAATCTCTGGTTTGCTGCAACTAGAATTAGAAAACATGAATATTTTTTCACTAACGGTCGAGCACCTCTATTGGTAATTGCTGGAACCAATCACAGTGAACGTAAAATTATTGTGTTTGCTGTTTCAATAATCAATTTGTGACGTTTGTTTGAGCCGCTTATCGGGGAGGAGCTTGTCTAGACCAATGGCAGACGTTCACTGTGATTGGTTCAAGCAACTACCAATAGCGATGCTTGATCGTTAGTAATTATACTGCTGCTCTATAGTGTTTCCTAAATCTCAGGGCTACTTGTATCTCTGTTTTTCCATTCTAAATAATAATCACAGTACCCGTTTAAATTATTTTAATTAATGCATTAATTGAAAAGGGTACTGTGATTTTTATTTAAAACAAAAATACAGTGCTGCTCTTTAGTATAAGTTTTAGCAAAGACAATTGGAGTAGGCTACTTAATTAGTCCATGGTTTTTAATAGAGTAGACAGTCGATGGTTTAGCATACCGAGGTTGATAAGGGTGTAGCAACCGAAACCGATATCTCGATTTTTGATGAATCTGTAGTTTGACAGTATCTTGACTTTCTATTATTTATTTATTTATCTACAATGCCGAGAAAAATGTTTACAAAATAATAAACACAGATATTCCACGCATGAGCCGAAGCCTGTGTGCAGGAAAAAAAATTATTTAAATTCCTTACCTCCTTGAGCTTAGTTTTGGTGCATTTCTTTTCTCCTTCATGTTCTTGGCTTTTCTCCCACTCATCCTGATTTACTTCCCTAAATCCTCTACTGTCTCTTCCCTACTGGTTATTGGTCCTCCTCTTGTTCCTATTCTTCTGTTTGAATACTACTCCTTCTAATTCTCCTAAATTTTGATCGTTCTTCAACATCAATCTTCAACCTAGATTTTTAAATCAATATTTTTTTCTACTAATTATTTTCATTTTTTTTCAATAAGTATTACTCTCCAACTCATGTACCTAAAATATTGTGACCACTCCTCATTCTCTTGAAAATAGCCTACCAAAACAATTTGTCATCAGCAACATAATTAATTAGCTTTTCTGTTGGGTGATGAATTTATTATCAAAAAAATTGTATGAATTTTTGATTTATGAACGAAATAGTTCAGTTCTGACAGTGAATATAAAGTATATATCTCTCCATATTCTTTAGTTCTGGTCTCCTGGTAGATTTCAATGAAGTGATAATTCAAACTTGTTCCTTCTATTTTTGTAGTACAATGAGGCATATTTTTCAAGTTCTTCCCAATCATAAAAAAAATTTTCAATGTTACTTGTCTGAAGTCTATGATTTACTTTTCTCTTACCTGAATGAACTTGAATTTCAACTACTGTACAAGTTTTCTTGAGTTGTTGGTTACTTGTGAGGAATATTTTTCAATGTGGAAATTATTTGACAACATTTACTTGATTTATGTTTGGTACACACAAATGATACTCAGGTGGATGAATTATGGTTCACAACAAATTCTTATTCTACAGTATTCGTGATGTTCACAATACGTCATTCACAGTAACTTGAAACATAGTAGGCTGAATAAACCCATTCAGGATGGCTGCTGTTGCGATGTCAAACCATGGCAATGATACGATACAGTACCGACAAAAAATATAACGGAGCCATACACACACATACGCATTGCCAATGCTGACTGTCTATGCTATATCGTGCATTAGTTATGATTTGTTGTGGCTATTTAGAGTGGCCAATCATATTCACAAGCACATGTAAGAAAAAGTTTTGTTAAATCTATCTCCATTCATCTGAATAGGATGTATCCTATTGGTTCTAATTGGATGTATTCCTATTGGCTACTGTAGTCTGCTATGGTTGTTATACTGAACTAGAGTATTTCAAGTATAATCAGAATAATTATTGTCTTCCCTATGATTCTATCATCTCCTGTCAGAATAAAAAAGGCTTTATCAAAGTCTCAACAAATCTAACAATTTCAATTTCAACACAATAGATAAATTTTATCGATCATAAAATATCAATATGACTTTTTGTTGGTGCATCGACTTGTAAATTTTTCAATAAACTGATGTGGGCTATAGTGATATACACTCTGGGCACTGGCGGCTCGTGCCCACGAAACACGTGAAGTGCTGTACAGTAAAAGATACGGGCACTTCACCTGTTCCGTGGGCACGAGCCGCCAGTGACTCTGGGGTTTGTTGAGGAAAATAGATTTTGAGTTAATGACAGACTTACATGAGAATAACGTATTGCTATAAATAATAAGCTGAAAGCGAGGGAGGCCAAGGAAAATATGAATGGCAAATCTTCAACAGGAGATGGAGAGTAGAGGTTTGCGGGAGGAGGACTGGAGAGATAGGAATAGGTGGCAAAGGGGGTGCGAGAAGCTACTTTAAGTTGCAAAATTTGCACACAAAAGAAAATAATAAGCTGAAAGGTGCTGAAAATGACACTTCTAGGCTAATCAATGTTTTCAATATTGATAAAGAAATATTTAATCGTAGCCTATCAATTGGAGCAGACTTGTTTGGCACATAACAGTATATCTTAATACGCAGTGATCATGATACAACCTTCTTATTAAAGAAGAATACGAAAGAAAAACTTAAATAAGAAGAAAAGGAGGAGGAACTGTAGGAAGAATATGTGGAATAAGGAGGAGAAGAAGAAGAGCAAGGAGAATAGGATGAAGAGGGAGTAAAAATAAAAAGAACACAAAGCTATCAGCAATGCACGCACTTGCAGCCCGTGTGACACTTCTTAGGCCCTTTTAATCCATAACTAGGCAGCCGGTCAGCCCTTTTACACCCTTTCTTTATTTCTTTCAAAACTGTACCAAAGAAGAAGAAGAAAAAGAAGAAGGAGAGAGAAATAAAACCAGTTGCGCGCGCACAACTTCACACCTTGAAAATGCTTGTGAAATAATAGCCGGACCAAGCAAAGAAGATATTCTGGTCAGATGGGAAAATTACTTCAGCTCGGTCAACATTGATTCAAGAATTTTGAATTTTATCTCAAATTGTAGGAAACATTCTAATCTACAATTTGAGACCTAATTTGTAGTATTTGAACCAATATTGACCGAGCTGTAGTCATTTTCCCAACTTGTCGGAATTTATTCTCTGCTTGGACAGACTCTGCTAGAAAAAGCACCATCCCTATTTTATAATTCACTATTCCCCCTCCCCGCGTTTCTGTACATCCCTTTTGTTCTGGCGCACACTGTACACATTGTGGAAAAAAGGAGATGAATATGAAAGAGAAGGGGAAGGAGAAGGAGAAGGAGAAGGAGAAGGAGAAGGAGAAGGAGAAGGAGAAGGAGAAGGAGAAGGAGAAGGTGAAGGAGAAGGAGAAGAAGGAGAAGGAGAAGGAGAAGGAGAAAGAGAAGGAAAAGGAGGACGAGGTGAAAGTTTTTGAAAATTTTTGATAAATAATTTGAAGAGAAGTGGTATGAGGAATAGGAGAAGAATGGAAGATGAAGGATGATATGAAGAGGACGGAAAAATAGAGATAAATAGGGAAATATGGATGTTTTTTTTTCTTCTTGAAATTGAATTTCCTATCAAATAAATGGAAAATAAAATGAGAATCAAATACCCTTTTAAAAACTTTAAAATTATCAATGCACAAACATGTTTTGGTACATTTAGCCCATTATCAATGTGGATAAAATAATAATGAAATAAGTAAACAAAATTGAAAATATAAGTCTAAATAATATCATATGATTGAAATTGAAAACGCATTTTAATCTTGTTTACTTATTTCATTATTATTTTATCCACATTGATAATGGGCTGAATGTCCCGAAACATGTTTGTGAATCAATAATTTTAAATAAGTTTTTAAAAGGGTTTCCGATTCTCATTTTATTTTTTAATTATTTTAAATAGCCCTAAGTTTTGAAGTTTAATTTTCAAACGTATGGAAGTTTGAGAAGAATCACAAGACAAGAAGAATGAGGAGAATAAGATAACCGGTAGGTTAAGTAGTAGGAACAAGCAATAAAAGGAGATGAAAATTGATAAAGTGGAAGTAGAAGTCGAGGAAGTAGGGGAAATAGAGGATAGGAGGAGAAAAATGTAAAGAAGAAAAAAGGGAAGAGGGGAGACACTGAAAGGAACAGGAGTACCAAACTACCAATGGGGGGGGAAACCAGTCTGTGGGAAATGAAAATTAAAGAGAATTCTAAAGATTTTAATGAAAGACAGTTACAAGAAAAATTGAGGGGAGATGGATAAAATTGGGATTATATTCGAAGCTCAAAAGAAAGAAAGAACGAAGAACTAAGAGAACGAAAAGAACGAAGAGGGGGAACGAAAATATAAGGATAGAAATGTAAAGAGAAGATGGAATAATTGTCACAGGTAGACGTAAAGGAATAGAACATGTGAATAACATAATGTGTAAGCCTGAGATAAAGAATACTTGGGGAAGTAAGAAGGATACCAAGTACTAAGGAGGTCTATAGTATTGAGAAGTAGAATACCATGACTTCTTTATTTTTATTTTGAACACGTGGCGGAGTTAGGACAGTGATGTCGCATCTATCACTAATAACGTGATAAATTCAATATTTTCGGCTATGGTGTAGTGATTTTGTGAAGTGCTTTAGTTTTAGTAGTCAACAATGTTTTGAAATAAAAAATTATGTTTTCAAATGAACTTTTTAAAAGAACTATAACTCATGTCTCCATTTGTGGGAAATGAGGTTATCTGGCGAAGTGGAACAACCCTTGGGTCTCCCCACTATTAAAAGCCATACGCTAAATAAATAAATAACGTGATAAAAGTAAGACAAAAGTTTATTGGCTATAGAAAATATAGAAGAAAATAATGGAAAAAACACAAATATAATACAAATAAAAGGGAGAAAAATACCGGCTTGAAATTTACAAAAGCAACATCAATGCTGTGTTTGATTCTCATTATACAGTATTACCAGAGACAATGTATATTACTATATATTATAGTGTTGTGTATCCATTCTTTTTTCCACTTTAAAATTTAAAACTCGATAAAAATCACTTAAAAATGGAAATAAACTTACTTAATAGTAGTTACTATAGTTTCGACCTGTTGTGTGGCCATCTTCAGACTCTGGTCCATCTCCACACAACAGGTCGAAACTATAGTAACTACTATTAAGTAAGTTTATTTCCATTTTTAAGTGATTTTTATTGAGTTTTAAATTATATATTATACATTGTCTCTGGTATTACATTACACAGTGTTATGTAAACTTTCATTTTTCACCATCGATTTTCTCATTACCACAAACTTCTTTCTCAAATATGATATGAAATGATTACTCTATACTATTTCTGTATTTAACCTGTTCGATTATCGATTATCAGTTCCCATTTTCTGTCTCTATCTCTGCTAATATTTTTCTGTTCCATCATCTTTTTCAAAAATCTTCAAACAACCTGTCCTCCAGTTTTTCTACCTTCCTACTTTCCAGTTCTTTCTCTTCACTACCTCCACAAAAATCTCAAAGAGAAACCTGAAATATGTTGTTTTTTCTTTATTTCCATGTTAATCTGTGTTGCAAATATCGGCGAATCAATGGTGATTATAATGAGAATGATTTTCATGTTCAGATTAATTTCTTTACACAAAGTCTGAGTAGGTGTATCGTCTATTCAAGCAAAGAAGACATTCTGGCAAGATAGGAAAATGACTGCAGCTGGGTCAATATTGATTCAATGATGGGAAAATTTGGTCTCAAATTGTGTATAAAAAAGTTTTCTACAATTTGAGAACAAATTTATTATTTCTTAAAGCAATATTGACCAAGCTGGAGTCATTTTCCCATCTTGCCGGAGTGTCTTCTTTGCTTTGACAGACTATGCTCCTACACTTATAACGGAATTATGTAGAATCGAGATTCGCAAATTTGTGATTGGTTTTCAATGACATTTCAACTTGAAATTGAAAATATATTCACTCGTTGTACACTTTACATGAAAGAGCACAGTACATAGAAAGAGCACAGTACATAGAAAGAGCACAGTACATAGAAAGAGCACAGTACATAGAAAGAGCACAGTACATAGAAAGAGCACAGTACATAGAAAGAGCACAGTACATAGAAAGAGCACAGTACATAGAAAGAGCACAGTACATACAAAAAGCACAGTACATAGAAAGAGCACAGTACATAGAAAGATCACAGTACATAGAAAGACAGAATTGGATAGCACAACATAACCTGTTAGCTCAATAGACTTTTCGTCTGTATTTCGTCAACATTATATTGAATAACATTAGGCGAGAATGAATGATTATGAATCTATGTGATTTGATAAACCTACTTCATGTAACAAGAGAACCCAAAAATAAATTTCAATTAATTTTTTTCGGGGTATTAATTAGATAAAAAAATTATATTCGAATGTTTGATAACATTGTACCTTTATCGATTCCTGATGATAACAAACGTTCTAATTATATTATCATTCTTTGCATCAAATTCGATTTATGAGTTCACAAAGCATTCCGATTTATCAAGATTAAAGGAATATTTGTTTGAAACAGAAACCTGATACAATATTCATCGTTTCCCATTATGATTATAACAAAATTCTCTTGAATCAGGGCAAGCCCACACACTTTTCAGGTAAAAGTTCATTGGTACTAAAATTCGCATCCAAAAATCGCAGAAAACAAGTCTCTGTTCTTTGGTGGTCGTACCCCGTTTTCAAAACAAGCAAGATTGCAAATAACATTAGGATAATTTCGATTAAATAGTGTAATAAATAGCACTGGCGGCTCATAAATAGTTGTAAATATCACATTGTATGCCTGATCTGTGTGGCTTTTTATCAGCTTTTGAATTATCGCCTGTCCAAGCAAAGAAGAAATTCTTGCAAGATGAGAAAATGACTCAAGTTCGGTCAATATTGGTTAAAAAATTACAAATTTGTTTTAGAATTGAAGATCGAAATGTTTCCTACAATTTGATACCAAATTTGTAATTTTTGAAGTCATATTAACTGAGCTGGAGTGAAATTACCATCCTGTCAGAATGTCTTCTTTTCTTGGACAGACTATACCAAAACATAGTTAGGTCGAGTATCTTTCCGATACAGGAATATAAACAGATACTTGTAAATAAATTCGTTCACTTTTACAAGAAACTGGACCTATTTCAACAGCGTTTATCTATTCCACCCGTAATTCTTTCCACTAAATAACCATCGAGCTTCCCAGGCGTTGTAATAAAGTTTATAATTTGTTAATTCAAAACTGGAGTTTGAACCAGGTTTGAAGGCTGTCTATTCAAATTTATTGTAAACAAACAGTTCTGTCAAGTCATCAGGATAAGATGGACAAGTAAATTCAGTGTTTTACGGGCGCTAGACTCGTCATTTGAATGAATTCTCAATTTACAATCGGTTCAACAGAGTCAGGTCAATTCCTGACTAAATTACTTACTTGACTAGTAGATTGGTTGATTAAGTGTTGAATATTACGATTTAAGAGAGACTTTACATGTAAATTTATTGATTATAGTGGTCGAATTGATTGATAAGTGGTGGAAAATATAGTTCTCAAACGACTCCCAATCCTGTAGTTGAATTGACACTTTTGGGAAGAAATTACTTCTATTTTAATTGAATTATTATTTCTAGTTCTAACTCTGGAAAATATTAAACGATAACTACTAAGTAAGCTTTCGCAAGTAATATATTTATCCAAGATTCCAATTAATATTCCATAAGTTTACCTCATTCATTGATTGTAACTTTTATTAAATTTTATTACACTAATGCCCGGTTTTTCCAAGCACACTCAAACTTAAGGGACCCTCATGCCGGGTTTTTCCAAGCACACTCAAAGCTGAGGGACCCTCAAATTTAGATGAACAGCTGACATTTTCTATGATAAGTATAGGAAATGTAATAAAGTGTAGTAAACTTGAGGGTCCCTCAACTTTGAATGTGCTTGGAAAAACCGGGCATCAGGTTCACATTTAACACGAAATTTTCTATACTTAGCATAGAAAATGTCAGCTGTTCTATCAAAATTTGAGGGTCCCAGAAGTTGGACTGAGCTTGGAAAACCCGGCATATTGTTAGTATTTTAATATTCTGCGTTTCATTATAATATCCTCCTATAGTAATACTGTATAATAAAATTTATTCCGCTCTGTAAATGTTACTATAGCCAAGTTTGAATTAATAGTGGGAAAAAAATGGATACTTATTACTACACAATTGTTCCTCATTGTTACAGAAAGAAAATTAGTAGTAGGCTATCAATATTTCTAGTAAATAACTTTAAACAGTAATTAACAGTAATTAAACAGTAATTTAATTCTAGTAATATTTTTTTAAACAGAGAAGCCCTAATATTCATAGTAAATTCCTTCAATTGTTTGATAATATTGAATTTAATGATAATAATTATTACTGATATTAATAATATTCGATCAATCTAGAATGCTAGAACTCTCAATTTACAATAGTGTTATTGTTTCACAATTTTTGTACTTTGTATAAAGCAATTCGCGCACTTGGTCAACTGATGTTTGATTTGTGTTTCTATTGCATCTTGTGCCCGATATGTGTCCGTGTTTTATAGTAATGTAAACCTAAACTTAGGGCTGTTTAAAATAATTGAAAAATAAATATAAATCAAACACCCTAATTAATGTAAACCTATCTTAAAGAGTATGAACCCCATTTTGAACTTATTTTCAATCAAAATTTGAGAGAAATAATGAGAACAAAGTTTTCCCTTTAATAATGAAAGAACTAAGATGTTGTCTCGAATCCACTTTATTTCTAATACAATCAAAAATTAGAAATTAAGAAAAAATTTCATATTTTCACGTGAAAGTGGATCTGAGACATCTCAGTTCTTTCATTTTATGGGAAAATTCCACTTCATCAATATCCAATCCACAAATTTTCTCTTCAAGTTTTCTCTCTCCCAAATCATTATAGGTATTCTATGAGTATTCTATCATAGGTATTCTATTAGGCAGGTATTACACGATGATAGTTCATGATCATAGTTGATCATATGAAAAGAGACAAACATATGATTTCGTATTTTCATCTCTTTCCATATGATCAACTATGATCATAGAACTATTATCGTGTAATAGCGGCCTTATAGGTATTCTATTAATTCATATCATTATTTGGTATTCTATGTATCAGCTCATGAAATGAATTGATAATGCAATATATGTTTCTTGTTCTAGAAGCTGTACAAAGGATTGGCATAACAGTTCTCTATGACAATTCTAAAACACATGTGAATTCAACTCAAGAACTAAAACTTGGGAATTCGAAATTTAACCCACATTCACCCACCAACAACAACTAGATCAAGACACCGAATTCCACATTTTCGAACTGGAAATACATATCTAATAATCTAGAAACTTTACTCTACTGAGAAAGGACACCGATATGATAAACAGAATGTATAATGTATTACAGTCTGTACAAGCAAAGAAGACATTCTGGCAAGATGGAAAAATGACTCCAGCTCGGTGAATAGTGTTTCAAAAATTATAAATTTCATCTCAAATTGTAGATCAAAATATTTACTAAAATTTGAAACCAAATTTATAATGTTTGAACAGATATTGATCGATGTGGAGTCATTTTCTCATCTTGCCAGAATGTCTTCTTTGCTTGAACAGACTATAGCTCGAGTTTCACACTTGGCTGATTCTTTAGTTTGAAAACTCCTAGATCCAGTCGAAAGGAAGAGACAAAAAGGAAGAAGAAGAAGAAGAGGGAAAGAGAATGAGAGGGGGAAGGGAGAGAAGATGTCTAAGAGAAGATATCCGAATAATCATATCCAGTAAGGTCGGTATCTCCAAAATATTATATTATACATAGGTTATTATAATAAGGGTGGGGTTCTAGGTCATGTTGACCAGTCGGTTCCATATGTTGTTCTCCCCGGTGGCAGTTATAATATTAGAATGAAAAAATAAGGCAATATTTGTATTAAACGAGGGTGGTGGATGATGCTAGTGGGGGCGATTATGAATTGTCATATTTTGCGCCAACCCAGTTTGCGTGAGAATGCCCACACCCCTTCGACCCCTTTGCGGTCACCGTCCATCAACAATAAGCCCACATTCGCCCTCTCCTTCTCTCTCAATGTCTCTGCATAAATCTCTCTCGCTCTCCTCTCGTTTACAACCATATCGTGTACTTGGTCTGCCCTTGACAACTGTGATCATAACAGCGAGATGGCCTTACACACAAGGTATGGGAAGAAGGTTCTGGAACAGAGTTTTGATATTATCAATATCTGAAATTGAATTGTACAAGAGAACTGAGGAAAATTTGAGGGGAGAATTAATTGATTTTATCAATATCTGAAATTGAATTGTACAAGAGAACTGAGGAAAATTTGAGGGGAAAATTAACTACTCTTTGGAGACAATTATATCGACTGAAAGTTGGAGTCGTTGTAGAAGGTTCTAGAGCAAAGCTCGAATATCAATATCTAGAATCAAGAGAACTGAGGAAGAATTAGGCAAAAAGATGTATCACTCTAAAGATAGGTGAACAATATTGACTAGGAGGGGTGGGAGTAGTAGGAATGATAGAGGAAGGTTCTAGAACTAAGTTTAAATATCAATCTCTAGAATTGAATAATACAATAGAATAAAAGATATGAAAACTATGGATCAATCTATGGATACAATAATACAGTGAATTCCTGATTATCCGTGGAATTGACTGGCGTTAATACCCGAATAAGCCGCAAAATTGCCGATAATGCTTGAGCAGTTACCGAGATTCTCAAAAATGACAAACAAGTAGTTCAAATCACTGGCGGGTCGTGCACACGAATCAAGTGAAGTGCTGAACAGTAAAAGATACAGGCACTTCACCTGTTTCGTAGGTACGAGCCGCCAGTGGTACAAATAAGTTGATTTCACAATGGAAATCAAAACTTGTCCATCAATCCTAATGGAAACAGTCCTGAATTATATCTACATTGGAGTAGTGGCACCATGATAACTTGATAACATGATATTTTGACTGTGTAAAAATATTGAACTATAGGATTTCAAAGGAGATTAGAAACATTACGTCTTGGAAGATTCTAGATGATTCTGTCATGACCTTCACCTGTTGACCTTACTGGTTCAACCAGCTGACCGTTTGTTACAAAATGGGGGGTGTATGGGAACATTGGCATGTGTTAGATGTAGTCGATCAGCTGATCAGATAAACTGCATTCAATCAGCTGTCTCAAACATACTATCCTGAAAACATCGGTTGATATAAACTTCACACCTGATTTCAAACCATTTAAAACCATTTCAAACCATTAGTTGTGCGATTTTATATGACTTAATAGAGATCAAGTCATGAAACCATTATTTGTATGAAATAGATATTTTAGACATAAAAACCAAGATATTTTCCACGTTTTGTCCAACTGTAAAGGTGATATTGTGATGTAATGACTATCTAAATTGAATAGAAATGCTACAAATTTTCATAACACAGATTTATTGAAAATCGATGTACCGTACTAGTTTCGATTGTTGCACCATTATAATCATTCTCCAGTGAACTTCCTCCGATATTTTTGACTTCTGACACAGAATCAAAATCGAAACACTCATTACTGTCAACACTGGACAAAGTGTGTAAACAAAGTCGGAGCTTCAATGACTGGTGAGATTAAGAGATATTTATTCCTAATGAATACACAAATATATTGTCAGTACAGAAAAGAAGACATTCTGGCAAGATGGGAAAATTACTCCAGCTCGGTCAACATTGGTTCAAAAAATTATAAATCACGAACTTATTCTTAGATTTCTAAAAGCATACAATGAGTTCCATTGCTATAAGCCAAATTGATAGTTACTGAAATAAATTGAAAAATCTATGTACATTATTTTTAAAAATGAACTTGTCATTCGTGATAAATATTTGACAACATCTTCAAATTCGTATTGAATATTTTTGTCAGAAATTCTCACTACCATGACAACGTTTATATCGTTAAAAATAAAGAATCTGTTAACAGTATATGTTGTGTACGGTAGTTGTGACGTTTATAGTAGACACCCATCGAACCTGCAGTAGGCTATGATGAGTTTGATAGACACCCATCATTCCAGTTCCAACGTACATTTCCCCTCCCACCCGTTTCTTTCTTCTTTGACCCTTCATTCGCTCTCATTGAATGTGCTCGATCAGGTGTTAATTCGCATCCATCAATTACTTCAACTTCTGCTTGTGCTTCTTCTCCTTCTTATTCTTCTACTACTTCTTATTCAGATTCTCATTTTTCTTCTGCTTCTTCTCCTCTATCTCTTTTGACTGATCATCAAACCAGTTGCTGACATCTTGATGCTCTGTCCTCTTTGTTACTCCAATTCCGTTCCATCAATCCTCCTTATATTCTTTTCCTTCTACTTCCCCCAATGTTCCTCTATTTTTCGTTATCAGTTGAAGTATTCTACTTATTCAATTAATTTTTTCTCTTCAACAAATTTATAATCAATCAATCTTTCATTCCTTATTTACCAGCGAATTCCTCTTCTTTCCACTGATAACTCATGTTTTTTATAAAAAAGATGAATGTCTCTTTTCAGTTTCTTCTCTCTATCTTTATTCACTTAATATACATTCTTCTCATCATTTTCTTCATCTCTTCTTGATCCTCTTTTCTATCCTTATTCTTCATCAATCTCTCACTTTCTTCTCCCACAAGGCAAAACCATCTTCTCCTTTTTCTAGATTCTTCTTTCTCTTTTGTAATCTTCTTATTATTTTCAGCTGGTTTAAAACATACCTGAGGACTATAAGTTTGACCAAGATGATAACATTGTTGATACATAGTTATGTATAGTATTCGAATATATTCAATGACACAATACCACAACTATTATTGGGGTAAAATTCCATTTACAGCATTAATTTTGTAATACTATCAATTGATTTATTCTATTGTTCATTTTGTTTGTCCTCTGAGGGTGATGCTCACATGGCTCTTACTGAGTTATGAGAAGCATGATGTTGAGATATAACGACTAAAAAAAAAATGATCAGGTAATCGGGACCGACGGCTTATCGTATCGTTCTGAAGACGGGGTGACGATCTATGTGATTGTGCTGTGGTCGAAGAATCATTGAGTACAGTATGTCCAAACAAAGAAGACATTCTGGCAAGATGGGAAAATGACTCCTTATCAGTTAGTATTGTTTCAAAAAATATTAATTTGGTCTCTAATTGTTGGTAACATCTCGTTCTACAATTTAAGACCAAGTCTATAAGTTTTTAACCAATATTGACAGGCTGTAATTATTTTTCAATCTTGAAGAATGTCTTCTTTGCTTGGACAGACTAATCATTAGAATTATATTAACAATACAAAGGCATATTTATAACAATCGTTAACATTACAAAGAATCCTTGATATTAACTAATCATTATCAAGAATAAGAATTGATTTTTAAATTCTGAATAACAGCTACAAGTTGATTTAAACTAACTCTTTGAACAAGTTTTGGAATCATCCCTTAGTATCAGTCTGATTCCCATCAGTCTAGCCCTAGATTGATGCGAAGGAAGACCCAAATAACTGGCTAGAAGTGTGTTACGAGTGGCTGAACATCAATATTGCGTCTCTAGAACATCATCTCCCTGTCAAAAAGCCTTCAAAATCGCCCAGCAGCAACCGGCTATCTAATTATCATAACGGCTGTGCTGCTCTTTTCAACACAATATTCGTCTTCACTCAGTGAGAATGGAATAGTCTGTTATATCATCTCTGCCTTGACTACACACATCACTGGGTGTTTATAGTCTGGTTGAGACAGAGAAGACATTCTGGTCAGATGTAAAAATATATTCAGCTCAGTCAATATTGGTTCAAAATTTATAAATTTGGTCTCAAATTGTGAAGCAGATTGTTTGCTACAATTTAAAGGAATAGAAAACATTATGTTATACAATTTAAGGCAAGATAAACCAATATTGACTGATCTGGAGTCAATTTCACATCCTGTCAGAATCTCTTCTTTGCTCTGGTTGTGGACACTGTACCTGCGACTAAAAAACTACTGCCCAACTATAGTCTATCCAAGCAAAGAAGAGCGTCTGGCAAGATGAGAAAATGACTCTAGCTCAGTCAATATTGGTTCAAAAATTAACTCAAAAAATCTCAATTTTCCGTCATTGTTATCTCAGTAATAAAGCGTTTTTGGGGGTTGGTCCCATGGAACTTTTTTGTCTACTTGGTGTAAGGAATCAGCCTGAGAAGTATTGCACATTCCTCCTGAAACACCCTGTATAAGTGAGATAATATTGTGCCGGGAAAATTATGAGATATGAGATCTAGGATCGGTTCGTGAGACATTGCTAAAGACATTGTTAGTGAGACAAGCGTTGAAACTCACTAAAAAGTTATGAAATTATAATCATATGCAATGTTTTCATCTTTCCTTGGCTTGAAACAACTAATTCGATGTCTCACCAATCAGGCAAGAATATAGATTTAGAAAGAAAAAGATACGAGTGCTATTTAACTTCTATTCAACTAAAATTCACTATTCTTCAAGTAGGAGTTGATCAGGTTGTACTTTGGATCAGTAGTATTCAGTATGTACTCATGGTAAATAAATAGTAAATAGATAAATAAATAAATAGTACTCAATGTATTCATGAGTACTATGAGTGGTAACTAGTACTCTTAGTATTCAGGTAGATCAGCGGTACTTTGGATCAGGTAGATCCAAATACATAAATTATAAGGGAGAAAATAGTCATCACATCAGTTTTTACTTCTACATTTACTTCAGTAATTCATACTATCAAGGAGGTTCTTCCTCTTGAAAAAACTGATAGGCTATAGCTGACAACGGAACATTCGGCGGTTTTGTCTGCTTTTTGTGCGCTCCATCAGCTGATGTTTTCAATTAAAGTAGTCATTCAAATATGCTCTACATCAGCTATTAATAGGTCACGTACAAGAGACAGACGAAACCGCCTAATGTTTAGTCGTCAGCTATAATAATATTCAATGGTAATTGAATAGGGAATATTTCTAATGAAAATGGGAGAAATGTAAATGATGATAAATCTCTATAGGCTACATAAAAGCGAAATGGCACTGATTCATTCATTCATTCATTCATTCATCACCAGAACTAAAGATCCACTGAACCGAGGCGTTCAAATTTGGCAGGCATGTTCAGTTGGACGTAAAGACGCGCGCTAAAAAAGAAGTTTTTGAAACTTCATAAGGATTCGCCAAATATTTGAGTTTTTCGGCGTTTTCTTCATTTTTTCGAGAACCAATCGGTAGAAAATGTTGATATTCGGTGTGCAGGTTCAGATTAAATCTAGAAATGTTGTATTAAAACATTTTTGAAATCCGTTCAAGATTACTCCAGTTATCAGGCTTCCAAAATTGTAGATGTATTGCGGGTTGCATATCTTCTGCCTTCATACGACCTTAGTAACGTGAATTCAATGATTCAGCGAGATTATAGATAAACTAATTTGGAAGTTATTGAATCAAGTTTCAAACTATGTCCGATATATCCCAAGGTTATAGCATTTTAGCTCGATATTAGCGTTTTACTATTTTTTGGAATTTTAGTAGATTTTCTTAGATTTCCCGAGAACAAATTGGCAGAAATTGTTGAAGTTTGGTAAACAGGTCCAGATTAGGTCAAAAAATGCTGCGTTCAATAAATTTTGAATCCCTTCTGAACGGAATTTGCAGGCGAGCGAAGCGAGCCTGTTTCATTTACTTAAACTGCCGATACTGTCGGGGGTCAGGGGCGGAGCCCCCTAGACGGAGAAGGCGAGCGAAGCGAGGCTGCCAGCTAGTAGGGAATATTTCTAATAAAAATGAGAGAAATGTAAATGATGATAAATACAAAATAAAAGACAAATTGTAACCAGACTTCAGAATATCCTCACAAACGTCTCAGAGAGTTGAGCATGTCGACCCAACAAAGCATTATCTTCTCCCCTTTGAAGCTCATTTTACGCTGTAAACGAATTAATAGCTGAGAACTATAATCCAATATTCTAGATACGTGGGATGACTCACATGTAACTGAACACGGAGGATGGGTGAGGGGCAGTGAGGGGGTCATGAGATCAAAGGTGAACCCGACATTCATTGGTAGAGGTATTCGGTGGGGGGGGGGAGGTTTGGTTCTAGGAACGACAGTATAATATAATTGAATAAAGTCTTATTCTATAGATCCATGGCACCTGCTGTGACGTAGATGACCAGTACCAGTTGTGGATTATATCCACAATCTATTTTGAAATTGGAATCTATTAATTCTTTGTACAGTTAACATCGTTTAGACATAGGATCAATACGTTTTTTCTCATCAGATAAGTTCCATATCATCAATAAACAAAATGAAAAATCAAATACCCTTTTTTTTACTTAAAAAACTGTAATAATAAATTCTATCATTTTACGACTGTAAAATAATACTACTAAAGTTTTTTTTTCAAAAAAGAGTATTTGATTTTTCATTTTATTTATCGATTAATTTAAATAGCCCGAAGTTCAAAGTTCAATTTTCATCGATAAACACTATATCCGACATTTTTTCAAACTTGAGTCTTGATAGTCTCTCACCTATAAGTGATTTCATCCTCCTTGAAGACTAGTAGGACTAAATCGGAGCTCACTTGAATACCTCTGCCTGAAAAAATTATAAAACATTTCGGTTATACCCATTATTCATTTCAGAGTATTTCTGTATATCTGGATTATGGGAATATATGAGTACTCTCATATACAGAGTGTTTCAGGAGGAATGTGGAATACTTCTCAGTCTGATTCCTTACACCAAGTAGACAAAGAAGTTCCATGGGACCAACGCCATTTTTCAACAATAAGGGTTATAACTGGATAAGGAATCATAAAATTGTATTTTTTAATAATGGAAGTTGAAGAGAGCCGGATTCTAAAGGAAAATTTGAATGGCGGCGATTGTGTAAATCTTCTCAAATCTCAGAAATGGCGATCAAAATCGCGAAATTGACAAAAGTGATGAATTTGTGTTTAGTAGCGATTTATTGTCTACATGGTGTAAGGAATCAGCCTGAGAAGTATTGCATATTCATTCTGAAACACTCTGTATAATCTCATATTTTTCTCAAAGTCAACTCCTGCGTTACCCAGTATTCCAACGTTTAGCAGTTAAAAGCGCCCGTTCCACCCCTATTAAATATTTTCGTCGCACGATGCCAACCAAAATAAGTGTAAACCAAGGGAGGACCTGCAAGACCTGATTCCCAACTATGATTAATTACTACCCCCAGCCCACTAGGGGTGGCGATCGCCACAATAAATCTCTGTTTCAGTTTGTTCAACCCTAACATCACCAATGTTTTGTACACAGTATGCACCCCCTCCTGTGCTATTCACAACCCTTATAGTTGGAATTTTCTTCCCTTTTTCAGTAGATAGTTGGAATTCAGATATCCTTTTCAGTAGTTGGAATTATTTACATCCCTTATAGTTGGAATTTTCTTCCCTTTTTCAGTAGATAGTTGGAATTCGGATATCCTTTTCAGAAGTTGGAATTATTCACATTTATTTCTGGTAGATTGTTGAATGTGAAATCTTCACATCCCTCTCTCAGTAAATAGTTGGAATTTACATCTTCTTCTCATCAGTTGGAATCATTGTTCACAATATTTTGTATTAGAGTGTTGGAATTCACATCCCTTTTAGTTTTAGTCGAAATTCTCTTCTGTTTTTAGTAGATAGTTGGAATTCGCGTCTCCTTTTCGGTAGTTGGTACCTATTATTCACATCTTTTTTAGAAGTTAGTTGTAACTCACATCCCTAAGGCTGAGGCCGCACTGCCGGGGGTTGAGCCTGGAGGGTGGATGGTAGTTGATAAATCTATAGAACATACACACCATCCACAGTAATACATCGTATAAATGGTATGTGTTCAGCCCCCATCTTGAAATTCTTAAATATGGACAACATAACCTCAAAAACAGAATGACGTCATACCATTCATACGAAGTATTACTGTGGATGATGTGTATGTTCTATAGATTTACCAACTACCCTCCACCATCCAGACTCTACCCAACGGCAGTGCGGCCTCATCCTTATAGCTGAAATTCTCTTCCCTTTTTCAGTAAATAATTGGAAATCACACCTCCTTTCCATTATTTGGGATTGTACATATTTTTTTATAAAATAGTTAGAGCTCATATCCCTTTTAGTTAAATTCTCTTCCTTTTTTCAGTAGATAATTGAAATATTCATATTTCTTTTTCAGTAGTCGGAATCATTCACACCTTTTTTAGTGGAAAATTGAAATTATTCACATTTATTTCAAATAGAGAGTTTGATGTGAATTCTCATTCCTTTCTTTAAGGCTGCGGCCGCACTGCCGGTGGGTAGAGCCTGGAGGGTGGAGGGTAGTTGGTAAATCTATAGAACATACACACCATCCACAGTAATACATCGTATGAATGGTACGACGTCATTCTGTTTTTGAGGTTATGTTGTCCATATTTAAGAATTTCAAGATGGCGGCTGAACACATACCATTCATACGATGTATTACTGTGGATGGTGTGTATGTTCTATAGATTTACCATCTACCCTCCACCCTCCAGGCTCTACCCACCGGCAGTGCGGCCTCATCCTAATAGAGGCCTATGCTTATGATATGACAAAATTGCATTTGTAGGTACAATCTACACATGATTATTTATTTATTTATTATTATTAAATAATAATTGATAAATTTTATCAATCTGTTGGCAAAAAGATTATTATTATGTTAGCATTGAGTACAAGAGAATACAAATCATCCATGTCCACTTGTTTTTCTCTCTTTTGAAAATAATTTTCATTTATATGGTCATGAAACTTTTTAAAGCAATCTTTCTGTGTTTTCTGTACTGTGTTGGGATAGGAATTAGCAGAAAATATTGAAAATAGACAATCGTGTTTAAACACAGTTATTATTTGTAGCAAGTCCGATCCCACAGACATCAGAACTGCAGATTACCGAGAGTAGAAACCAAGAAAAGAGCAAATGTGAAAACACACTCAAGAAACGATTTACCTTAAAGAAGCTGAACAAGAAGTCAAAAGCATTAAAATCTATATCTATAAAAGCGAAATGGCACTGACTGACTGACTGATTCATCACCAGAACTAAAAATCCACCGTACCGAATGCGTTCAAATTTGGCAGGCATGTTCAGTTGAACGTTTAGACGCGCGCTAAGAACGGATTTTAGGAACTTTTCAAGGATACGCCAAATATTCAAGTTTTTCGGCGTTTTCCCAATTTTTTCGAGAACCAATCGGTAGAAAATGTTGATATTTGGTAGGTAGGTTCAGATAAGGTCTAGAAATGTTGTGTTAAGATATTTTTTAATTCCGTTCAAGATTACGCCAGTAATCAGGTTTTTCAAAATTGTAGATGTATTGCGGGTTGCATATCTTCCGGCTAGTCATTTATAGGATAACATCGAAACTAATTTCTTGTAAACTAATTTTACACATAATATTTAATTTGCTCTATATTCACTTTTTGTGGTAATAATTATGTTTTTCAGGGCTTCTACCTCACACCGGAGAACTACAGCCAGGTTTACTGCTGCTTGTTCACACCGGGTCGTTTTCAAGTCAATTTGACTGTCAAAAGTACCTAGTGTGGACGACATTTGGCGTTTGAATCAATTCGACTTGTGCATGGAATTTCGACTCAAAAATGAATGTCTTCTTCACAATACACTTTTGGTAGTCGAACCAACTTCATCAAGGTGACTTTACTTGAAAATAACCTTTATAGGACATACGAGTCTCGTATCTTACCGCCACATCTACAGTCTGACCTAGCAAAGAAGACATTCTGGCAAGTTCGTTAAATGACTACAGCTGGGTTAATATTTTTTTAATCATCAATTTGGTCTCAAATTGTAGAGCAAACTCTGCTCTACAATTTGAGCACGAATTTATAATTTTTGTACCAATATTGACCTAGCTTGAGTCATTTTCCCATCTTGCCAGAACATGTCTTCTTTGCTCAAACATGCTATCTTACCGCCATATCTACCAACCTTATCAATGAACGTCCTCCCCATTCGGCCGATATCAGATATTAATCTCAAAACCCATTACTACCCTAACCTAACCTTTTCAACCCCCCCCCTTCCTCCATGACTCCCACCCACCATAAGAACCGGTGTAACCTTCATAACCGTCATTCCTCAACAATGGACCAGCTGATGACTGCATGATGCAATCATCGTGACGTCATAACATCCAAAACAACCCTTTATCTCGTGTTTTGAATGTTGAGGTTTAGATTGAAGTCTAACAGGAGAGGTTTTTAAGAAATAAATCACGTTGAATTGATCTAATGTGTCTGGTGATGATAATATAGCCTATTAGATGATTCAAAAAGAGCGCCGGTTTCAATTGGCTACAACAAATTAAGAGGTTTATTTGAACGGAAAATTGAAATTCGATATTTTCATCTGACTTTGAGATACCATGCCATGTCCGCTGACATTTATGTCAGCAAGTGTTCTCCTCTATGGTGCTAGTACGCAACAATTCTTTCCATGACATTCACTATTACAGCACAAGAAAATTTCCACTTCCATTTCGCCAATAACCGCTATGACTTGCCAGTCCTAGCGGGGGGAAAACCCCCTATGACTTTAGGTGGCATCATCTGGAGTGATTGGTGTATGTTATAAAATCCTGAAACATCAATGACTTGAGGAAGGAAAAGCGACGAGTTATCGACGAAATGGAGAGGAAACTTGTCATGCAGTAATAGTGACATAGAGATAGTGAATGCGTGCTGCAAGCGCAGTAGAAGAAGAGTAAACATGTTTGACATAATTTCACATTCATGAGATCGGAAACTGAGATGAACATTTTGATGTAATCATTTGCAATTTTTCGTTTAAATTAATTTCTTTATTTCATAAAGTATAATCGGCGCTCTTTTTAAATATTATTACCTTAGCTCTTTCTAGTATAACATATTTTAATTCTAATTTTAACATATTATGTTAAAGAGGGCTATGATATTACGCTAAAAGAATATAGATCATAGATCTATAGCATAAATCATATAAGATCATAGCATATATTTTTGAAATTCATCTCTTATACATACAGATAAATAATATTTTTTTTCAAGTTGATGTTCAATATTTCTGTGGATTTATCGTTCTTCATGATAGAAGTAATACGACAATCTTGAAAATCTGCTGAAAGAATCTGTTATGTATTTTCATTATATAAGGTTTCATTGACGAAGCTTCCTTTGAAGAAAGCTTTGATAACTGTCAGGTATTGTTACGAAGTGATTGAAAATTTACTAAAGGAAGCAATGATTTTTGTCACCAAATACGACCAGAATGATAAGGAAAGTAATGAGGAAGAGGAATAGAGGAGGTAGAGGAAGAGAATGAGGAGTAGAGGAAGTAATGATTTCAGTCAGGTTTTGTCGTAATCTGCGACAAGAAAGATCAGATTACGATAAAGTCCAAGCAAGTTGAGTACAGGAATGATAAGAAAATCTTGGGAAGGAAGCCTTAATTTCTGTCAGGTTTTGTCGTCAGAATGATAAGAAAACCTTGTAAGGGAAGCCTTAATTCCTGTCAACTTTTGTCGTCAGAATGATAAGAGAAACTAGTGGAGGATGTCACACTTTGTCGCGGTCCTACACATGCTGCCTCAATGACCGACCCTTGCTCTTATCAATGGGCTTGCTGCCAATCCTCGAACCGTGTCGAACAAAGAAGACATTCGGGCAAGATGGGAAAATTACTCCAGCTCGGTCGATATTGGTTCAACAATTATTGATTTGGTCTCAAATTGTAGAAAACATTCTGCTCTACAATTTGAGACCAAATTCACAATTGTTGAACCAATATTGACAGAGCTGGAGTCAATTTCCCATCTTGCCGGAATGTCTTCTTTGCTCGACCAGACTGTACTGTCTATTACAGAGCGCGTGGCACGCAATACATGTGACTGCATTCCAATTCACCTCTAGATAACGTATCTACCTACCTAACGCAATTACCTACAAGACGACCACGGTGCACTGTGCTTAGCATAGACACTAAATTAATTACAAGAACCTATCCGCCCTGAACTACTATAGTGAAAGATAGTTGGGGCGAGATCTCTCTTTCCCTCATTCACTCACTTTCTCTCTCTATTTGTAACTTAAATTTAGACTTTTTTGCAATGTGATAAGCATTTTTTTTGTTATGTTTCTTATCAACTAGTGTTTGCCATAGGTCTCACCAGACCTGTCAACGTAAGATTTAAATCAAAATATCTTTCTCCAAGTGAGCTCTCTCCCAAGAAGGTAGGTAGTTATGCAGGAGGGATGCAATCCACAAAAAAGAAAAACTCGATTTTTAAATATGATAAAACTCATATTTAAGTTGTGAAGGATGAAATCAATTCATGAGTAACTGTTTCGAGATGAAGGAGTCACAGGAATTCCCAATAAATCCAACCTCAAATGGAATTAACTTCAAATTAAATGTAAAAACAAAATACTGTCAAATCACAGATTTATTAAAATTCGAGATACCGATTTCGGTTTCAACACCTCCATCAATAATGCCTGATAGATCACCAGAGATCTTGATTTTTAATAAATTTGTGGTTTGATTATATCTTGTCCTTCCATTTAATTTGAATTCAATATTTGCTTTTGATGTGAAAATTCGTGCTCTGTAGTAAATAATATTCCATCACACAGCCTTATTTTTGTTAATACCTTCTTTAATCACTTTTATCAATTTTAGGTTAAAATAGAACAGATTATTAGTCTCTTACTAGGTGCTATATTAATGAATTGAAAAAACACAGCTTTTTTTTTGTTTTGTTTGTATAAATTCAAGAGGACCAGTTTTTGGCTTGAAAGCCTGTTGTACTCTGATGCACTGGCGGCTCGTGCCCACGAAACAGGTGAAGTGCTGTACAGTAGAAGATACGGGAACTTCACCTGTTTTGTGGGTACGAGCCGCCAGTGCTCTGATGTAAAATGGCTAAATAGAGATGAATAAATTAATGACTAGAATAATACATAAATGGAAAGACAAGATGTTGTCAAACCACTGATTTTGAGTTAAATCAGTGGTTTGACAACATCTTGCCATTTCATTTATCATGGATACAATAACTTCACAACTACTCAAAGAGGAAAATAATATATCACCTTTGAAACTACTCAACAAGTGGAAAAAATCAATTCTTTTTGCGATAACACAATTTCAGTTCCTTTTCCGATACGTACAACTACACAATCGCAGAAAACCGTTGACCATCACACATGCCTAATGGTCGAAAAACATTTCTGAAATTTATTTACATCCACTAGGGAGGCATCACATCACACAGCCCGAAACATGGCAAGATTGATGTTTGGAACTGGCTAACTGATGATAATTCCACTCACGGCGAACACCTTCTGTCATGTTCAAGTTGTACGGTAGGCGTCTCTCTCTAATCCTCAGCATTTTCTTGTCAGCTTCGTCCAGCTACATTGGAATTTGTAACAAACATCAACTATATAAACCATGAAACATTCACTATCACTATATTTAATCACTATATCACTGTATCTAATGAACTATCACTATATTGGAATTTTTGTCACATTGACTATCACTATATTGGAATTAGTGTTCTATCTATATCTCCATCCATCTAAACAAGACATATTGACTATTACTGTATTGGAATTTCTGACTTATATACAAGAACTGTATACCTATATCTATCTAAATAAGACATTATAGACTATTACTATATTGGAGTCTTTGTCTTATATTTGAGAGCTGTATCTAAACTAGGCATTAGGAATATTACTGTAGTCATAATGACGCATTATCCATATAACAATATCCATCCGCAATATCCGCAATATCCATTATCTATAACAAATATTCAACCATTGACAGATAAAGAACTTTAAAACAGGGCTGTTTAAAATAATTGAAAAATAAATAAAAATCAAACACCCTTTTTTTGAAAACTTTAAAAATTATAAAACACACATACATGTTTCGGGATCTAAGCTATAACTATGGGGATATAAGTACGGATATAAGTAAGTATATTATAGATCTATAATATAACTACGGGATATAAGTTATAACTATTTTTATCCACATTGAAAATGGGCTTAGATCCGGAAACATGTATGTGTGTTTTATTATTTTTAAAGTTTTCAAAAAAAGGGTGTTTGATTTTTATTTATTTTTCATTAATTGACAGATATATTGGATGATTATTATTGATGAATATTTATTTATTTATTTGAACAATTTGACAAATGTTGCCAGGCTGAAGCCTATTGCTACAAAATATTAACCATGACTCGTTGGGTATCACTATATATAGGTACTTTTGTAGTCTGTTAAATGAAAAATGTGTATAGAGATATATATTTATCACTGGCGGCTCGTACCCACGAAATAGGTGAAGTGCCCGTATCTTTTACTGTACAGCACTTCACCTGTTTTGTGGGCACGAGCCCCCAGTGATATTTATGGAACAAGCCACGATGGCTTATACACTAATGACTCATTGACTAACTCAATGTATACGAGTTCAACCCTGTGTCTTTAATGCAAAATCTGTCTAGCTGTATTTAAAATAATCCAGAAGGATTAAATGAACAGACAAGATATTTTAAAACAACAGATTTATTGAAAATCGAGATATCGGTTTCGGTTGCTACACGATTATCAATCTCTTGCAAACTTAAACTTGAAGTGAAGAGTAGCCGTATTTATACTGACGGTCGAGCACCGCTATTGGTAGTTGCTCGAACCAATCACAGTGAACGTCAGCCATTGGCCGAGACAAGCCCCTCCCCGATTAGCGGTTCATACAAAAGTCACGAAATGGCGGGTCAAACAGCAAACAGCATACACAATATTGAGATATTAATAGAGTTTTATTTTCCTATCCATGGTTGATCAGCAATATAAAAATGGTGCAAAACATTGGTGCAAAATGGTGCAAAAATGGTGCAAAACAACTGTTTGTTAGCGAATGATTGTTAATCAATGCTCAGCTCTGACAAGACAGTCTGCAAGCTGTCTGCAAGAGCACTGGCGGCTCTTGCCCACGAAACAGGTGAAGTGTTCTACAGTGAAAGATACGGGCACTTCATCTGTTTCGTGGGTACGAGCCGCCAGTGTGCAAGAGCAAAAAACGGTTTACTGATGCTACTCCTCACTCGATAATTATGGTCTCGCAGACCGCTTGACGACTGTTCTCACAGATCTTACCATTTATACCAGTCATTAGCCGAACGCCAAATTTTTGACATCAACTATAACAAAAAAAAAAATTATGCACTGACTATAACTGTATTACTGTATTTGTGAATCATCAACAACCCTAAACTTGACAATGTTACCATCACTACTATATCTATTTTGTTGGAAACATAACAAACAACTGCAGCTTCACTATAGAATAATATCCAGACTGAAGGTTGTAAAGACATGAACTGTATAACTATATCTTGAACATTACATTATTATTACTGTATATTTTAATGCAAATGACCGGCATGCACGGAGGAGAGAAAACATATTTTTCATTTCTTTTTGACTCTGGGTGGACTAAGAGAGAAGAACGTTTTCAAATTTTGTAGCATAGTGGAGAGAGAAAGAGAGGGTGTGTGTGAGAGAAAGAGAGAGAGTGAGTGAGAGAGAGAGAGAGAGTGAGAGTGAGAGGAGATTTGAGTGTAGGAGGTTGAAGCACTACTTGTAGATGTGTAGAAAGATAGTAAGCGATTAGGATTAAACACTAATGAAAAGAGACAGAGACTGATTGTTGGCATCACTATGGACGCCCATATTCGGAAGAGAAAAGAGAGAGCTTGGAGAAATAGAAGATAGAGATTTGAGATAGGGAGAAGAGAGAAAGAGATAGTTGATGAATCTAAAGGCGAGAGATATAAAAAATATTCTTATGGCTTTTAATGGTGAGGGACCCTTACGGGTAGTTCCACCTCGCCAATGTGTACTTGGCCAGAACCGGTCACCCATCCAAGTGCAGTCCACAGTGTTCGTGACTGAACATCACGTTCATCGTTAGATCACCCTCACCGAGAGACTAATTGCCAGCGTGAGAGAAAAGTGGTTGATTAACAACAAAAAGAGATGAGAGAAGAGAAATGGAATGTGAAGGAAGTTAATGTAATAGTAGAAAGGAATAAGAGGACAGAATAATATTTTTAAAAAAATAAGGAGGCAGCGACTTCTTGAAAGAGGAAGAAGAGAATGAACACTGAACATTGAACATAAATAGCAGAAAGGTGAACGTATGAAATTATGACGCACTGTTGTACTGATATGATTTGGAAGAATAACATGGGGATTTACGAGGTTTTGATTTTTTCTGGCTAGAAAAGAAATACTCATATAATAATGCTTGATTAATGATTAAGGTAAGGTAAGATCAAAGAAAATATTAACTACATAATATGTATTTTCAACTAGTTTAGGCCGCTATTACACCATAATAGTTCTATGATCATATCTGATCATATGGAAAGAGATGAAAATACGAAATCATATTTTCATCTCTTTCCATATGATCAGATATGATCATAGAACTATTATCGTGTAATACCGGCCTTAGGCCGCTATTACACGATAATAACTCTATGTTATAAATCTATTATCAAATATATTATAATATGTTCTCTATAGGAGAATATATGACATAGAATATGATCATTTATAATATTTGGTTCATTACACGGTAATATTTCATCATAGATGTTTGATGATAGAAATATGTCATAGAACTATTATCGTGTAATACCCGCCTTAGTACAATTTGAACGGAGGTAGCGCATAATAGAATAGACCTATTGTACCATAATAGAAATCATTGCTTGGTTTGTTTCTGCCTACTCCAATGTCCACTCTACAACAAAATAATAGACATTTAATCTTATCTCTAAAGGTAACTCAAAATTGATTGAATCCATCAAATAATAAGCATTCAATTTCCAACTTGAACACAAAAAATTTCAATTGAAACCGCTACAAATACAAAAGAAAGAGGAGCCGATACGTGTACACACACTATGCTAGCATAAAAAGTGGAGAAGAGATGCTAGCAGTAGTCTGACCAAGGAAAGAAGACATTCTGGCAAGATAGAAAAATGACACCAGCTCGGTCAAAATCCGTTCAAGAATCGTAAATTCGGTCTCAAATTGTAGGAAACTTGCTGATCAATAATTTGAGACCAAATTGAGCATTTTTGAATCAATATTGATTGAGTTGGAGTCATTTTCCCCCCTTACCTGAATGTCTTCTTTGCTTGACCAGACTATGGCAGTAGTACATCTCACCGGTGAAAAGTGGTAATAAGAGATAAATAGAGCAAGATAGAAGATGAAGAAATAATGGGTAACAACAAGAAGGCCATAAAACTAAAACTAGAAACAGTTTTCGTGAGTCGTTTCTGCCGTATTTATTATTTATTGAGGTTGAGTACAGTCTGTCGAAGCCGAGAAGACCTTCTGGCAAGATGATAAAGTCACCTCAGCTCGGTCAATATTGGTTCAAAAATTATTAATTTGTCCTCAAATCGTGGAAAAACTTCTGATCTTCAATTTGAGACCGAGTTTATAATTTTCAAACCAATATTGACAAAGTTGGAGTTATATCCCCATCTTGCCAGAATGTCTTCTATGCTTCGACAAACCATACGCTAACACCCGACCGGCGTTTGTGAATAGTAGGAAATTTCTATAGATTTTCATCTCTTTCTCTCTCTTACTCCACCCCCAATTCATCAGTCCCTCTCTCTCGCACACTTAGAAAGCAATTACGATTGGAAACTCATGATAATGGATCCGGTCAGATGCGATACAGTTTTGCCCGCGCACAAATATAGTCTCTCCAATCAAAGGAGACATTTTGCAAAGATGGGAAAACGACTCTAACTCGGTCAATATTGGTTCAAATACTACAAGTTTAGTCTGAAATTATAGGAAACATTCTTATCTACAATTTGAGACCAAATTTATAATTTTTGAACCAATGTTGACCGACCTGGAGTTATTTTCACATCTTGTCAGAATGTCTTCTTTGCTTGGTAAGACTATAAAATAGATGTTCATTTAGATTATTATTGGACGAAGCCGTCCGTTTATTTGACCTAGATAAGGGTTGGGGGGGAGGTGGTAAGGGGAAGATTTAGCAAATAAGTTGTGTGGGTAGGGGGAAGGGGAGAGTTGTCTATAGAAGATATAAAAAGTTGATTTACGATGTTCACAAACAACTAACTGTTGCCGTATTGATAACCTGGAAGCTTACAATTTCACCAATTTTTTTTTTTTTTTTTTTTTAAGAATGATTCTTAAGATGGATTTATGTTGGTAAGCTGTGATAAGCGACAGTTCAATGAATGAATGGAATGAAATGAAATTAATATGGAAAGCATAGAGAAATTGTTTAGTGGAGATTCGTTATCTACTGGACATACACCCTCCTAACTTCTACCTGACATATCAGAACATGACCAAGGCTTGGTGGAAGGGAGTTTGTGATAGTAGGGAGGGGTTGTACATAGCCGTTGATAAAGGTCAGTGATAAGACGAGGCGCGACATTTAGATACAGCACGGAACGGAGTTAGTCTGTCCAAGCAAAGAAGACATTCTGGCAAGATGTGAAAATGACTCTAGCTTGGTCAATATTCATTCAAAGCTTATGAATTTGGTCTCAAATTATAGAAAACTTTTTGTTCTACAATTTGAGACAAAATTTAAAATTTTTGAACCAATATTGACCGAGCTAGAGTCATTTCACCATCTTGCCAGAATGTCTTCTCTGCTTAGACAGACTTCACCTGCATGTTGATGCTGTGAGCATGCTGCTAACATGTTGCGAGCTGTTGACAACATGTGCTAGCAACATGTTGTGGGTGATGTTGTGCTGTGGCATTTCTGGTTTCTGATCTTGTCAAAAGGGGAAGTCTTATCGTACCAGCAACCAGTCGTGCTTACATGTTCGGCTTGCATGTTTCTGTTGGGGAAATGTTATTATTGGAAAAAGTGGTTTTCACCAGGAAATATCTATTTAATTCTGTAGTAACGTTGTTAAACAAGGAATATGAATATTATTTTAATCTCATCAACATCGTAATTCGAAATAGTTTCATTCAAACTAGTCACAAATAATAAACTCTCACTGTATTATAATTCTCTATATATAAGAGCGAAATGGCAGTGATTCATTCATTCATTCATTCATTCATCACCAGAACTAAAAATCCACTAAACCGAATGCGTTCAAATTTGGCAGGCATGTTCAGTTGGACGTTTAGACGCTCGCTAAGAACGGATTTTGGAAACTTTTCATGGATACACCAAGTATTTGAGTTTTTCTATAGTTCTTCGGCGTTTTCTAAATTTTTTCGAGAACCAATTGGTAGAAAATGTTGATATTTGTTGGGCAGGTTCAGATAAGGTCTAGAAATGTGTTAAAATATTTTTGGAATGCTTTCAAGATTACGCCAGTAATCAGGTTTTTAAAATTGTGGATGTATTGTGGGTTGCATATCTTCCGCCTTAATACGACCAATTCCTAATGTAAATTCAATGGTTCAGCGACAATATAGATAAACCAATTTGGAAGATATTGAATCGAGTTTCAAACTATGTCCGATATACTTCCAGAGGCTACGCTCGATATTGGCGTTTTACTATTTTTCGGAATTTTAGGAGATTTTCTTAGATTTTCCGAGAACAAATTAGCGGAAAATGTTGGAATTTGGTAAACAGGTCCAGATTAGGTCGAGAAATGCTGTGTTCAATAAATCTCGAATCCCTTCTGAACGGAATTTCCAGGCGAGCGAAGCGAGCCTGTTTTACTCACTTAAACTTACCTGTTTTACTTACTTGCCGATACTGTTTTACTTACTTGCCGATACTGGTGGGGGTCCAGGGGGCAGAGCCCCCTGGCTAGGCGGATAAGGCGAGCGAAGCGAGCCTGCCGGCTAGTAAGTAGTATTCTAGTTGTGTCGAACACAGAAGAGCCTTTGGCAACATGGCTGCCATTAGTTGAGATGGAAATTGTTCTAGTATAACTTTAGGAAGAAATAGTACAGGCTTAGACTTTTTTCCTGTCTCAGTTCATAATTATATTATGATTTGTGCTATCATAATGTCAATAATGAAATAAATAAATGAATAAAAAAATATTCTCATTCGTGGAATCAATATGATTACGATTAGTGTGAAAACGGTAGGTTGGCTGAAGTGATTTTACCCTGGAATTCTAAGTTCTGCGTATGCGTAGTTACACTCTCACTTCCCTCCGCCATCTTGCAAGAGGCTCTTCTGTTCTTGACACAACTACACAAGTAATACAAGTATTTCTTGGATTACAAGTAATGCAAGAATTGGAATTGACTGGCAACAATTTATCAGCAATAATTTTCTTTTTTAATGAAATAGATAGATCAACTTCCATTCACGCGTAGAGCTATTCTGGCAGGTGATTGTTTCATGTATTTTAGCTTCAAGCTCTAATTTGTAATATGTTCTTCTCTGTGAATTTCAAAAATATAGAGTTTGATAGATTTACTCAAATGAAATATTCAGTATATTTTTCCTTTATCTCAGGGCTACTTTTATCACTGTTTTTTTTTATTCTCAGTGTAAGTGAGTCAAACAATTCCGTTCAGAAGGGATCCGAAATTTATTTAGCACAGCATTTCTACACCTAATCTGGACTTGTTTACCTAATTTCAACATTTTCTGCCATTTTTTTAGCAAAAATCCAAGATAAACTCCGAAAATTCAAAAAAATAGTATAATGCTGAATATTAAGCGTAACCTTGGGAAGTACATCGGACATAGTTTGAAACTTGATTCAATATCTTCCAAATTAGTTTATCTATAATCTCGCTGAACGATTGAATTTACAGTAAGGATTGGTCGTATCAAGGCGGAAGATATGCAACCCGCAATACATCTACAATTTTGGAAAACCTGATTACTGACGTAATCTTGAACGGATTTCAAAAATATTTTAACACAACATTTCTAGACCTTCATCTGAACTTGCCCACCAAATATCAACATTTTCTACCGATTGGTTCTCGAAAAAATGAAGAAAACGTTGAAAAACTATAGAAAAACTAAAATATTTGGCGTATCCCTGAAAAGTTTTCAAAATCCGTTCTTAGCGCGCGTCTTAACGTCCAACTGAACATGCCTGCCAAATTTGAACGCATTCGGTTTAGTGGATTTTTAGTTCTGGTGATGAATGAGTGAATGAATCAGTCTGTCAGTCAGTTCCATTTCGCTTATATAGATATAGATAGTGTCTTGATTGGAATTTATCAAGTATTTTTTAATCTCTGTGTTAATTTATTAATGCCGCTTAATCAACTATTTTCGATTGCTTGTTTCGTGACTCATGAAGTATTGAAATGCAATGAACCTGAGTTCCAAGTATGGCTTCTGATCAAGATATCTTGTTATTGTACTCTAGTTATTCTCCATTTGAGTTCATGTAGTTTAATCAATTATCCATACATGTAATGGTAATATGGCATTCTTATCAAGATATTTTGTGAACGTGGTCTTATTAAGAATCTTATCCTCAATCGTAGTACAGTTCATGTAAAGGTAATTCGATCAATATTAGCCATATTATATGTAATGGTGGTGATGATGAATGAACTTGATATATTCTTGCCAAGCAAAGAAGAGCCTCTGGCAGGGTGAGAAAATGACTCTAGCTCGGTCAATATTTGCTCAAAAATTATTGATTTGGTCTCAAATTGTAGATCAAAATGTTTCCTAAACTTGAGACCAAATCAATAATTTTTGAGCCAATATTGACCGAGCTGGAGTCATTTTCTCATCTTGCCAGAGGCTCTTCTTTGCTTGGCCAGAGTATACATGTAGTATCACCTTTGAATGGAATATTGAAATGTTAGAAAACTGTGTTCTGTCAATGGGATTCTTATCAGGATATTTCACGAATATAGTCTAACATAATATTCACTTCGATTATGGAATTGAGTTTTGAGCTGGTTTGTTGTGATCTTCTGATAGGAAAATTGTGTGGAGAAACAACTTTCCGGTATATTAAAATATTTCATCTTGGAATAATTTATTTAAAAGCTTAGAATATATACGATGGAGGAATGAAGCTGTCAACTAGAATATTATTGCATTTAATGCAATCTAGATCAATTTTTTAATTAATGCAATCAGAAAATTGCATTTCAGAAACTATTTCTACTTCATTCTACTATTTCTTCTTCTCCTACTTTCACCTTTACATCCACTTTTGGTCAAAGCCACTGGTGCCTCGTGCCCACGAAACAGGTGAAGTGCTGTACAGTGAAAGATACGGGCACTTCACCTGTTTTGTAGGTACAAGCCGCCAGTGGTCAAAGCTTACTCCATCCGATAACAATTCGAATTCAAACTAACCAAAGTTCAAATTCAAATCAACAACAAATCCGTAACTAGATCTGAAACGAGACTATCCAAATTCAAACCAACCAAAGTTTAAATTCAAATCAACAATGAATCCGTTAATGAAACTGAAACTAAACCTTACAAACCGAATACAAAGAAACTTATGTTCAAACTCAAATCTTCAATGAATACTCAATTGAAATTGAAAAAAATCTTCACAAATTCAAATCAACAACGAATCCGTAACGAAAACTTGAACGAGACCTCGCAAATTAAAACCAACCAAAGTTCAAATAACTGTCAACTCTTAAATTTCCTCTTGATAGCAGTGCCAAAAGATTTATATGAAAAAAATTGTGTTACATCAGTTACTGTATTTCAATTTCATTTTATGCTTTTTTCAACTGTTTGTACATGTCTATCTTCAATACTTATTTCCTCTTAGGGCTACTGTATTCGTTTCAAAACTTTAAAAAATTACAATCAAGTACCCTTTAAAAAAATTATTATTAAATTAATAATTGTTTCACATAACATGTTTCTGCGATATAGCCATTCAAGTTTAAATAACAGTAAACAACATTAATCTATTGTATTAAACTCTATGTCTATCTTCATTTCACTGTATAAAAAGTAGTAAATTTTATTCTATTTGCAATAAAAATCAACAACGAATCTGCAACTAAAACTGAAATAAAACCTATCTAAGCTCACTCACTGCTGTCATAATCAGATCAGAGCGTGACTGAACCTGTCACAATTTTTTTTCACAGCGAAATTTCTTTCTTCATCAATGTGTCTGACCGCAATGCACGATTCAGGTGACATCCGATACACCGGATAGCTGATAAGCGGATTGGCGCGATGATCACGCGATTCCCAGGCTACTGGTCATACGACAAGAGTGTCTTCGGGGTGTCATCTTACTCCCGGTCAACCTCTTACTACGCTCTGACACCTTCCCGAAAATCTTGCGGATCAATTTCAGATTGCTACCATCTTACTCTTTTCCAACTGTACTCTAAACGAGAATCTTTCATTTTTGTTATTGTGAATAAATTCAACTTCTATTTATTGAAGAAAAATCTTTAGTTATTAATTACTAAGAATTTCTCTTCACTAAAAGTGGTTGAATTTATTCCACTGGCGGCTCGTGCCCAGGAATAAGGTGAAGTGCTGTACAGTAAAAGATACGGACACTTCACCTATTTCGTGGGTACGAGGCGCCAGTGAATGTTGTGAATAAATTTTATTCACAATAACAAAAAGTGAAAATTTACTTTTTCATTTTTCCCACTGCACTATCTATAAAATTCAATTCTAAACTAAGATTGATTCATGTTATAAATGCGTCTATGATCTTGAATTTTAGAGAATTCAATAGTCTACAATTCAAGATCAATAAATGCGTCTTTGATCTTGAATTGTGGAGAATATAATTGTCTACAATTCGAGATCAAAGACGCATTCATAACTTGAATACAAATTGATTCAGAATCAACTGCTTTTTGATGATATCTTCTATTTTTCAACCGAGAATTGAAATGACTCGACTACAATGTTCAACCCCTCTGTAAACTAAGCTTAACATCAAAATACTGCTCGTTAATTGAACTTCATTTGTTATTTTACTTCATTTCCAGGACATTCACTTCATACTACTGAGATGTGTTTGGAGACAGATCATGATTTGACCAAGCTAATTTAAATCCAGTAAAATTTACATTTGAAAAAAGGCCCGGACGTCAAAAATAGCGATGTCTAAAACGGGAATTAGAGAAGTTACTTTCGATATTATTCCTATCAGAAGCAAAAGGATTTGTAGAATAGGTGAATAAATTTAGACGTTGTTGTAGGTTGACTGAGTTACTGACTAAAGCCAACATACTGTTATTGATACTCAATAATGATTTAGGCTAATAAATAAACAACTTTAAGCTTGCCTGTTTGATCGATTGATCTCACATCTGAATTCAGCAAAATTAGAAAAAGTGTGGTGTAAAACTGGCAGTGAATAATATAATCTCAGCAGTCTGTTATGAAGCTTATCACACCAATGAACATACTGTGTGTGTACACTATCTGCACAACCAACAGACGGCTAACAAGCTGAACCAAATAATGGAGATGAGCTGATAGCAAAGTCAAAAAATCAGCAACACCACTTATAGACGCTGATTAGAAATCATTTTAACAGATGTTGGACGAGTAAAAACAGATTGTCAGAGGTGTAAAGACAGTTTCACTGATAAAATGATAAACAGTAGCGGTATAGTCTGGTCGAGCAAAGAAGACATTCTGGCAAGATGTAAAAAATTAGACCAGCTCGGTCAATTATTATGGTTCAAAATTGATAAATTTGGTTTCATCTCCTAAGAAAAATTTTACTCTAAAATTTGAGAATAAATTTATATTTTTTGAATCAGTACTGACCGAGCTGGAGTCATTTTCCCATCTTGTCGGAATGTCTTCTTCGCTTGACCATACTGTAACTGCCCTCGGTTACAGTTTAGCATGTAAGGTGAGGTTTTTAAGGTGATATGGTGGAGGGGCGGATGGCTAGACACAACATTGAACTTGTTGATACTAAAAGGATATGTGTATGTAGGGGTGGGGGCGGGCGACTGGGTGTACATAATATATATTTATATTATGACATATGTATAAGGAGAATAGTAACATTCAGACTTGTAATTACAAATTAATTTTTGATCCTGAGTATGTACTGGGAGTGTCAGAATATGGAGGAAAAGGGTTATAATTTGAAATTAATAAAAATTAATCGAATTTGAATCGGGGTTGGTAGGAGAAACGTGGTAGAGAAGACTCGAAGAATCTATTCATATTGAGTAAAATATATTGACTTATGTTTATGTATCTTCATAGAATATTTAATTAATAATTATTCTAGCTCGTTATGCGTATAAAATCTTGAGAATAGGAAAAATTTTTAAGAATATATTTTTCAGCTTTCTATTAGATATATTTTTGTGAATTCCAGCTCACTATTAGCAACTTTATTATGTGAAACAAACGTCTTAAAACTTCGAAAAAATCGATTTGTAGTTAATATTATCAGTTTTTTTTATTCAATGAGTATATTTTATTCTTTCAAATACACGAAATAACCTTACCTTATTATGTTGTAAAATGGAAATAAAATTTTATATCATGTAAGAAATTACATAGAAGAGAACAGAATATCAAGATCAATGTGATCGAGAGCCAAAAAAAAGAAGATTGAAACTGTAAATAATTAATCAGAAGAAGAAAAACATTGATAATATCATTAAACAATTTCAACAATGTTAATATTAATAGTTGAAAAAATTTCTGAGAAAATATGATTCACGTCAAACGAGAATAGTACAGGTTGAAGATCAAGATAGTCAAGCATAGAGAAGTCACAAGGAGAATACTTACAGGAGGGAAACTGAATAAGAGGGGGTAGTGAACGATAAGGGATGGGGTGACGTAGCGGCCCGCTAGTCGAACTAGTGCAGCATTCCTCCTCCTACTCCTCCTCCTCCTCCAACACCTCCTCCTCCTCCTCATCCTCCTACTCCACTAGCCGCACAGCCACCTATTGGCAACTGGTTCAAACGTGTTGTGCCAACTTCGATGCAACGGTGTCTGTCCTGCCTCCTCCTCCTCCTCCTCCTCCTCCTGCTTCTTCCTTTTCCTTCCTTCTCCTTCTTCCTCCCCCACTACTCCCACCCCAACTTGTTCCTCTTCGTCAGCATCCGTTCTCGAGTCCTCCTTCAGTTGTGCATTGCATCCCGACAGTCACGGTTCGCACCTTGCTAAACGCAGTACGTTGTCCCAGTGATACACAACACGTGCGTGGTACTCTGTTTAGACGCCGCCTTCAACAACCCGCTCAACACTAACCTAGGACACTGTTATCCAAAGTTCATCCCTGATACCTTAAAAAAAATGTGATTGGAAATAGTTGATTTTCAAATAATTTTACCAAATATTAAATTTAGCAAATTGGTGCAACCCACGATTGACCTCGTCTGTAGGATCCTGTTATAAAATTTAAAATTTCTTGTTCAAATTTATTTATCTAGTAGTATGTAGTAAGGGAATATAGGATGGAAAAATAAATTTGACATTGATTACTGAAACATCAATGGTAAATACACATTTTGTGAAAAAATTAAGTGAGTCATTGACCTTGTCTTTGACTATGGACTCATCGATAAACTTAAAGCTTGTGAAAGAAACAATTTGAGTATGTTCATGTTTGGAAATTATCATGAAGTAGTGGATAACAATCATACTTATTTAAATTAATTAAGTAACGTCAAAAAGTATAATATTTCAAAACTTGATTTTTTAAAGAAATCCATTTGAATATATCTCACAATTATTATAAATAGTCTCAAATTAGTATTACAAGTTCCAGTGGGATTTTCAGTATGTTTCCGAATTTTTACATGTTTTTTATCGAAATTATGTTTGTTTTGAATAATTTGGAATTAAAGTGAATAAACTTATATCAACCTATCAAGGGAAATATATAAATGATGTGTATGAATCATTCCAAGGAGAATATTTTTTAAATTCCACAACTCTACTTCAAATTACATGTTAGGTTTATATTACAAAATGTATTTTTTTTTTATTTCAATGTGATGGGTGGAATTTATTGAGAAGTGATCTATTTTCTCAAGTGCATTCTGATAGAGATAAAGGCGAATAGAAGCATTTTAACAAATATAATATTCTATAAATTGTATTAAGAAACATCAAAGAACTACAAGCCTGAACATTGTAGAATTTTCAGATAATTCAACGATTAAAAACTGTTTATCTGATATGGGAATTTTATCAAATAGAGTAGAAAGTGAAGTTTGTAATAGGGAATTTAGAAACAAAGAGATTATAATAGCTCCTATTGGAAAGGTTGGTTGCACTTTCTCAAATATATCCATAGAAAATTGAAAATCTTGAAAAATTTTGGAAAAATGTTCAAAGCTCTATTAAAGATTCAACGGAATCGTGTCGATATTGCTTCATCAAATAATAGAGTTCGAAAATTCAAATTTCAAACTAAATTTCTGTCCTTAACAGGAATTAAAGTAAGAATCAATCCTTCTTTATTAATCCACATTTATTCCTGATATTCCTTGAAATCACACTATTCATTCCATCCACCCTCCTCAAAATAATCCATTTTCTCCCATATTCGCGAAATTCCAGTTACTTTCCGACTCACCCGCGTTCGAAATCGCGGAAGTGGTATTTGCCCACTCTAAAAGAAGACGGATCCATAGAAATTTCACGGGAAGTTGATGGACAGAAAAATTGGATTTCCACTGAGACTTCTGAATGCAGCCAGCGGTGAGTACTCTTCTCATGAATTACCTCGCATTTCAATATTTTATCCTCATGATTCCCATACACATTTATGAAAACGTAAAAAGGTTCTACCATATCGAACATCACCAATTCAGTGACTCTCGATCTATTCCATTATCCACTCAATAAATTACACTTCTAGTATCAAAAACTTTGTAGTCGTTGTAGAAGTTTGTAGAATTGTTCCATAATGAAATGGGCTAATTCACTCTGATAGGCCATGAATTACTATTTATTATTTCATGGGCTACTGTCATTTCTGCGGTTTCTAAATATTACTTTTTATAAATAGTTTTCTCGCTGTTTACGAAATTATTATTTAATTTAAATATAATTTAAATTAATATATATAATATATAACATATAATATATATAATTATATAGAATATAAATTATTTCATAATTCTATTATTGTATTGTATGAAACAAGATACAATTCCAGAGAATCTATCATAAAAGTCTTTAAAATTCAATTTTGTAGGTTACTCCACTTCTTTAAAATTCGTTGTATTGAGTGCTTTTCCACCAGGTTGAAATTGTACATTTTCAATTAGGCTGTATGAGATTGCTAACGCAACTAGCAATTAAAATTGTTGAATGAATAAATCTAATTACTTTGAGAACGATTTCTTTCGGTAGGGTCGCAAACTCCATGATTGTGAAGGATCTTCTATTTGAACTTATAAATTGCGTATTAATACTCAAAAAACGAAGAACTTCTTAATAATAGGGAAGAATAATGTTTGAATATAGTATCAGATTTTGAAAGAGGGACTTATTCAAAGAATCTTCTCGGAACCTTTCAAAATTAAACTAATACATTCCTCATCGACTTAAATGAAATTCTAAAATAACTCGAATTAATAACAACATTCTTCATCATTAAATGATTTTATGATGAAATTTAAATTTTAAAATGCGATCATGAAAATAATTTATTTGAAAAATTCATAATAATTATTATAAGATGATTTTTAGCGTTCAAGAAGTAGTGTCAAGCTTTCAACTTACTTCGCGTTCTATTGAGTCCTAACCGAATTGAGATAAATTTATTTATTGATGAGTTTCTCGAGCGAATTAAAAGCATTGACTCCGGTTGACCTTCGCTGTTAAATCAAATCTTAGACTGTAACGCTAGACAATATCACCATTACGTAATAATGTATCATCTTCCCAGACTGCATATATTATGTTTTCCCAGACAAGTTACGTATATTTATAGTTTGAACAAGCAGAGAAGACACACCGTTATAAGTAAACTGTATTTTGAAGGCGAGTCTTCTAAGCTTGAACTAACTACTAGAAATATCTATCATACCAGTTTATTTGAGAATTATTTTTAAAAAACCAAATTTCATTATGGAATAATATTTGGAAATAGAATCGATGAAACAGAAGCTCCTCAAGAAGTATTCTCAAGTGAACTTTTATTCATTCAACTTCAGAAGAAGATAGGCCATGCCGAGATTAATCCTAATTTATTTTTTTGTTTGCAACCCCTTCATTACCTTCTGCTCAGATTCTTTTTCCAATTATTCAATCTGTATTAACACATTATCGATAAAATGCAATGTTCTTGGAGAATATTAAATCATTTTAGTATTTGTATGCATCTATGTCATCAAGGTGTTACCGCTTTCTGTACTACATAGGAAATATAACTAGACAATATTGAAGTCTTTAGAATTTGAGAATCTATTCCTCCATTTTAAAGCTTATACAGTATATTAAGTGACAGCAATATTAAAACATAATTGAATAAAATGAAATCTTATCCGGAATTATAGCTCCAAAATTGTTGTTCAGTATTTAAAATTCATAGGATTTGAGATCGAATTCCTCCATATTGGGGGAAAAATACTATACTAATCTCCAAATGAGAACTTGAATAATTTGAATCAACTAGTTCTGAATGAAATAAAACCACGTAGGTTTTGTCAATTTTCTACACTATATATTTGGTACACGATCATGGTTTCATGACCTCTCTGGGTTTCGTGTACTTAATAAATAGTGTAGAATATTGACTACATCTATATGTTTTGATTTCATCATTACCTACAATATCGACCACAACTCAGTTGAATTCTCAACTAGTTGTCATAGCGCATAACTTACAGAAATTTTAAAGTTTAGAAAATTAACGGTAAACTATTTAATCTGGCTAAAATTGATTCAAAAAGATTGAAAAGATTTGATAGCAAAACATCAAACATATGGAAACTAATGAAAAACAACTTTTGAATAAAACATTTGAACAGGAACTCCGTCCAACAAAAGATTTGACAGTTAATTTGCCAAAATAAATGACAGCACCAGACTAATTAGAGTCAAATTCTTTGATACTTTAGACATTCGTTATCCTACAAACATCAAATCACACATTTGTCCATTCAGGCATTTGACTTACATAGATGGTTGCCTAGATATGTCGTTGATACATAGATATACTGGATACCAAGAGACAGATATATAGCTTACTGATATAAAGATGCTTTAAGATAGCAGATAGATATAGAGATAGTTTGATGCCCTGATATGACGTTTATGCATAGTTATAGTAAAGATTCTAAATATGCTTAGATGCCTAGATACAAAATAAATGGATATAGAGATACATGGATGCTTGGATACCTGGATGAATACATAGATATAGGAATACATAGATCTGACATCCGATCGGGGAACATGATAACAGCAGGAAGGCAACAATATTATACTTTGGACAAGCAAAGAAGAGCCTCTGGCAAAATGAGAAAATGACTCCAGCTCGGTCAATATTCGTTCAAAAATTATTGATTTGGTCTCAATTTTAGGAAACATTTTGATCTACAATTAGAGACCAAATCAACAATTTTTGAACAAATATTGACCGAGCCAGAGTCATTTTCTCATCTTGCCAGAGGCTCTTCTTTGCTTGGCCAGACTATATCAGAATCAATCTTAGCTGTCACTCTGTTGTGGGTCTAATATGGCAACGTTAAGGCGCGGACCGCCAAAACATACCAGTGTAAAGGAAAGATTGATATAACCTGTTCAAGCAAAGAAGACATTCTGGCAAGATGGGAAATGAATCCTGCTCGGTAAATATTGTTCCAAAAATGATAAATTTGGTCTAGAATTGTAAAACAGAATGTTTTCTACAATTTGAGATCAAATTTATAGTTTTTAAACCAGTATTGACACAGATAGAGTCGTTTTTACATCTTGCCAGAATGTCTTCTTTGCTCGACCGGACTGTGATGAGAGAATATTAGAAGAACGAGATATTGAAGGATTGGAATAGAGTTAAAAGGATGAAATAAAGGAAGGTGGAGGAAGATGTAAGAGAATTGAAGTAGAAGAGAAGGATAAGAAAGTAGGATAGAAAAGAAAGAGGTGAAGGAAGAAAGAAAAGGAAAAGAGAAGAGAAGTTTTGTAAATGAAGAAAAAAGAATTAGATTGAATTTAGATGAATGTTAGTAGTTAGTAGTAGTGAAGAGAAAAATACTAAGAAGGTTTTGGAGAGAAAGAATGAAAAGAAGGAGTAGAAGAAGGAGTGGAAGAAGAAGATGAGAAGAAGAAGAAGAAGAAGAAGGAGAAGAAGGAGAGAAGAAGAGTGAAAGTAGAAAAAGAAAAAGAAGAAGAAAGAGTATGAGCAGTAGAATGAGTAGAAGGAGAAGAAGGAGTAGAGGTAGAAGAAGAAGAAGAAGGAGTAGAAGGCAGTAGAATGAGTAGAAGGAGAGAAGAAGGAGAGAAGCAGTAGAATAGTAGAAGGTGGAGAAGGAGAAGAAGGTGTAGAAGTAGTAGAAAAGTAGAAGTAGAAGAAGAAGAAGAAGAAGAAGAAGAAGAAGAAGAAGGAGAAGAAGAATGAATAGAAGGAAAAAAGAAGAAAAGGAGTGGAAGAGTAGAATGAGTAGAAGAAGAAGAAGAGTAGAAGCAGTAGAATGAGTAGAAGGTGAAGAAGGAGAAGAAGGTGTCGAAGGAGTAGAACAAGAAGAAGTAAGAATGAAAAGAAGAAGTTGAAGAAGAAGGAGAAGATGATGAAGAAGAAGAAGGAAAAGAGAAAGAAGAAGATTGAGGAAAAGAAGAGTAAGTAGGAGGAAGGCAGATAGAAATAGAGCCAATACTAAACTATGTATACGCAACTTCCGCTATTAGATACCGTATCCCAAGTCGGCATATCACAAAAGAATCAACGATAAGATATATTATAGTGGCGTGCCAAGTAGCCTTCTGACAGGCAATATTGAGACTAGCCTACACTTCCCCCCTTGGAATACAACCCCCCCCCCACCCATCTAGCCACGAAACCGTTTAGGGTACGAAATTATAATATCAGTCAACAAACGACTAATGGATTACTAATTGTGGGTGAAAAATGAATTCTACAATCCTCGGGCTGCTTCATTGATGTTATGAGGGCCCCCTTCCCCCTCTCACCCCCCTCTCATGGTGTAAGGAGGGTGGGGAGTTTGGAAACGGATTCAATAATATTTGTGAGTAGTTGGTGCTCTAAACAAGATCGGTTCATTGACCTTATGACAGCCCTCTCAACTCTAGTAGTATTGCTCTTGGAAATATTTAGCTCTTTTATATATCTTGCTAAGCTCTTGTAAACATGTATACTATATAGTTCGTATCTCGTGAACTCTTGAGCTATATCGAGTAAGAATGGATATCGAAGGATGTTTTAATGTTTTCACCACCTTAAATCGATTTTTATAACATCGATAAGTGAAGGGAAGTATCGATGTTTTGAAACATCTAGTTTTTCCTATCGGTCATATTATTGTGCATTATTTTGATATGCTAACCGCTGCAATGATGATTATTCGCATGCTGTATGGTCTGTCCGGTGGGGGAGTAAATTCTGGCGGGGTGGGGGATGGCTTCGCCTCGGTCGGTGTTGGTTCGGGGTCTGTGGGTTCTATTTGAGAATTCATGGCTTTTGGGCCGGTATTGGCTGCGCTGGAGTCGTGTTCCCGTCTTGCCGGGGTGTGTTCTTTGCTTGAACGGACTGTGTGGTGGAGTGAATATATGAAACTAGCAAGCAGGCGGTAGGCCTAGCCTTATATCAGCCTTCGTGGTTAAATAATAAATAAATAAAAAAACCGCTGCAAATCATGATAGTCTTGTTACTTTCTGCACAATTTCAATGGAATTTTTTATTTAGTGTATGCTTTCATTAGTGGGGAGGCCCAAAGGGTTGTTCAACTTCGCAATATTATAACCTTATTTTTCAAAAACAGAAACATGGAAAACCATGTGGGTTACAGTTCTTTTAAAATAGTAATTTTAAAACAAAAATTTTTTATTACAAAACATTGGAATTGATTATCATTCTTAATGGGAATGAATAATAATTATAAAAAAAAATCTTCCTTTTTGGGAGAGAACATCGGAATGTCATGGTAAAACTATCGATAAGTTAAAAACATCGAACAGTGAACATCGATGTTTAAGAATGTCGATGTATCGATACCCATCCCAAATATTAAGGCTCTTTCGAGCTTGGCCACGTTCTAATAAGATCATGGATATCCTAGTTAAACTTTACTAGTGTTTAAGTTTAACAGAAACAGAAATCCCACATAAACAAAGCTAATCTATTTACTCTCATGAATTGAATTTCAAGTGGCATCAGAGTGTAATAGTGTATTGAATCACATTTCGTTTACGTTGTTAGTGTTAACGTTAAGCCCAATAAATAAAATTTCAAGTACATAGAAATTCGACAAATGAAATTCTACAAACAAACTCAATCACTGTCATGGATTGTTTTACAAGTGGTTCTAGACTTTGATGGCGAATTGAATGATATCCATTCGTATAGGGTACGTTCTTCATGAACTCAGGGTACATTCAAAACAAACTCAATCCAATAAAAATAAACGGACAGCGCATGTAGAGGACACTGCATTTCTTTCCAGCTACATAAATTTTGTAATAATTATAGAACCCTATGCAATTTCAACATGATGAAAATGGATCCTATTCAAGGCTTATACTGCACTGGCGGCTCGTGCCCACGAAACAGGTGAAGTGCTGTACAGTGAAAGATACGTGCACTTCACCTGTTTCGTGAGCACGAGCCGCCAGTGTAATATACTGTATTCATACAGTATGCTTTATGGAAGTGAACGAGCTATACGTTCCTAAAGAGATCCGATTCGAAAAATCTCCTTATTTTAAATTACTAATTAGTAGGTTACCTATTATTGATTATGATATTATTATTATTATTATTATTATTATTATTATTATTATTATTATTATTATTATTATTATTATTATTATTATTATTATTATCGTATGCCACGTTTGGTGGGGAGTCCTAAAAGGTTGTTCCACCGGCAAAATAACCTCAATAATTATCCTCGATGGGAAATTGAGGTATTTCTTGAAATGTTCCTCGGAAATTTGAATGTTTAAAAGTTTCTCCAATATGAAAGAGTTACCTATAATTAGTAGGTTTACTATTATTAGTTACCTATACAGTCACATGCAGTAGACTGTTGAAAATAGTGAGGTGAGAGAAAGAAGCAAACAGGTTAATCTACATAAGAGAAAGAGAAATAGTAAATAAAAGAGAGAAATATCAAGACAAACAAGAAACGAATAACACGATGATAGAGCACTTCGCAGTGAGACTGAAATATATTGAGATTATTGACAACCTGTCAGTTACCTTCTCCGTGTTGTTTAAATAGAGTTGGTTGAACCTTAGCAATGATGATTAGTCCTTATTCAATTTATATCCGGGCAATGAGTCTGTAAAAATGTTTCGACTAATGCAGAGAGGTTGTCTTTACAAGCAAAGAAGACATTCTGGCAAGTTGGGAGAATGACTTTACCCCGGTCCATATTGGTTCAAAAATGATAAATTTTATCTCAAATTGTAGGAAAGATTCTGATCTTCAATTTTAGATCAAATTCATAATTTTTGAACCAGTTTGGATCAAGCTGGGGTCATTTTACCATCTTCCCAGAATGTCTTCTTTGCTTGTACAGACTATAACAGACCTCGTCTTATAATTGAAGATAGGTAAGAGACCTCAACTTATTTATGCAGAGAGGTAAGACACCTCGGTTGAATGACGTTCATAATTTGACTCCAATAGAGTTTTTTTAGTTCATTTTTGTCAATCAAAAGTAGCGTCAATAAAATGAAATTATGGTGTTGGAAAATTAGGTGTTCAATATAGGGAGTTTCAACTTTAATTACAAACATTATTAAATTATTTCTTACCAATGTGATTTTGTCAATAGATTGATAAATAAATAATTCTAATGGATGGGTCAGTATTTTTTTTAGAAGGTGCTATAATATCACGAATCAAATAAAATAGCTCAAATCATCTTATTCAGTGATATGATGAACAGTGCAAATCCGTTTGAAAAGAATTTGCAAGCGAGCCTGTTAGTCTCATTGACACTGCCGAGGGTCCAGACGGATGTACTGCTGGCTATAGTCTGTCCAAGCAAAGAAGACCCTCTGACAGGATAATAAAATGACTCTAGCTCGGTCAATATTGGTACAAAAAATATTGATTTGGTCTCAAATTGTAGATCAGAATGTATCCTACGATTGAGACCAAATCAATAATTTTTGAACCAATATTTACCGAGTTGGAGTCATTTTCTCATCTTGCCAGAGGGTCTTCTTTGCTTGGACAGACTATAGTCTATCATGCTGAAATATATATAGTAAAATTCACTATTCAGTTTCATACAGTAAAACTCAAATAGGCTACTGTAATTTTCATCAAAGGTGACATTCTAAAAACGTAAGATATCAATTCAGGAAATCAACATTTCCTCGCTGAGATTAATAAGTGCTACTTTTAATTCATAAAAACAGTATCCAGGGTTCAAGCTGCAGTGAATGATCAAGTTTTTTTTGCGGGCCACAAAAAATAAGTACACACATGAAATCAGGAAAACAAAACAACCTGTATCTGGTTTATTAGGCGCAGGCAGACGCCACCAGTCTTAAATATTTATGGGCTTATCCTCAATTCTTTCCAGTTTGGAGAAAGGTTCCCACGTTATTTTCACAAATCTCGAACGCTTTGAGCGAGATTATTTCTACAGCGGTTTGGTTTGGGATCAAGCAGCTCTTGAATGCTCGCAACTTACAAAGACGTTCTTGGAAAATGTATAAAAGTATCGATTACAGAAATGTGCTTGTATAAAGAACAAAAACGTACTTGTACAAAGTACAAAAAATACTTGTACAAAGTATAAAAAGGTACTTGTACTTTTCAGTATATGGAAAAAAGATACTTTACAATTTTTTGGCATCTTATTTCATAATCTTGTACTGTAGTTCTTGATTGATTTTGTATTGATTCCCAAGGAAATATGAACTATTTTGAAAACAAAATCAGATAAAGACTGTACACTCCAAATATCACAATATTATAGTAATTGAATTTCCCACTTTCCATTCTTCAGATTAGGTACGGTACTCATATACTATATTTGAATTGCATATACCGGTGTTAGTTTTAATAAATTCCTCAAATTTTACGTCTCATAATGAGAAACGATTCAAATAAATGAAGGTTACTTAACCGTTGGAATTTCATGAAGAATTTTATCGCCACATGTACGGCTTCACAAACAAGACCAATTTCGGTACTAACGGATTTCAGCCGTTGAAATAAGTGATCAATAACGCTTGATCATCTCGGGTTCGCTGTAAAAGTCTGTCCAAGCAGAGAAGACATTCTGGCAAGATGGGAAAATGCCTCCATCTCGATCAATATTGCTTCAAAAATTATAAACTTGTTCTCAATTTGTAGGAAACATTCCGATCTACAATTTGAGACCATATTTATAATTTTTGAACCAATATTTATTGAGCTGTTGTCATTTTCCCATCTTGCAAGAATGTCTTCTATGCTTGGACGGACAGACGGTACTTAACTTCGGAAGGAATTCGTGAGCTTGTTCTAATAAAATTAATCACTGTACTTCCCATTTTGTCGTGTATAGAGGCTTTAAATATTAACAATATATTAACTGTATTTGTTCAATGTGCTCGGAATCACGAACGATAATAACGGACAAGCAGAAAAAATAAAAGAAGAAAAATGAAAAGTGTAGCATAGTTGTGAAGCATGCAATGTCACGATCACATCTTATTTCTTGCTCGCCTTTTTTTCTCTAACTTCCTCACTAAGTTTCTATCTCAACCTCTCCCTATTTCTTTCTCTCTCTCTCTCTCTCTCTCTCATTCAAGGCCAAGTGTTAATGGAAAGGATACCTTTGTTATTCTTTCCCAAGAATGGACATCTTCATGTCCAAACTTCGCCTTTTCATTTAGATAATTCAATCGTAATGGATAAGATTGCCAATTAATTATAGTAACCTATAAAGTTTTCCTAAATATATAATTTCTATAACTCCGCGTTCATGTATACCCGTGTCTGACTGTTGAATAATTACTATCTTTTAAGCTAGTGTCAATTGTCATTTATACAAGACGTTATATTTACTACGTGTATTCCTGTATAGAGGTTACTTGTTACTTACTCTTGTACATTATTACTCACAATATCTAATTGCAATCTAGAATCTAAGTGTGAATGTTCTGTTATTGTCTATATGAATAAAGAAATCTAATCTAATCTATCTCTCTGAAAACTCACAAACTTCTCTGTCTTTCTCTTACATACTTCATCTCTTGATTGCTACCTCTTCTCATACCCTTAAATCTCCAAGATCAAGTTTACTCACATTCCAGTAATTAGAAATTTTCGTTCCTCATGTGATTTTTTTATGTTTAATTTTAATTTAATGTTCGATTTCTTTATATTAATATAATTGAACCATTATATTGTATAGATTTTTCCAATTATACAAATATGTACTTTCACTGGCGGCTCGTGCCCACGGAAAAGGTGAAGTGCTGTACAGTTAAAGATACAGGCACTTAACCTGTTTCATGGGTACGAGCCGCCAGTGTGTACATTTCGCTGCTTTGTGAGAGAATAATATTGAGGTGGATGCCAAAGTATCCATGATATTAAATTTGAGCTTTGCATCAGCTGATGTTGTCAAGTAGAGTTGTCATTTAGTTATGCTTGGATGATGTTTTTGAATTCGAAACATAAAATAGCTGCTTATCAGCTGTCGGTAGGTTGCATTTCATACAAGAGAAAACTACTTACGTTTAGGCGTCAGCTATGGTTGATAATTAAATATAATTATCACATTTCTGAAGATTTTTAGTGTGAAATGTAAGTCAGATTTAGTACAAAATTGTTCAAATTAATTGAATCTCCCTCGAGTGGAAATAAATGAAAGTTCATTTATTCCCATATATTCTTATTTATTCTCATTCCCATACATTCTCATATATTCCCGTGGACCATAATACAACTGACAAAATGGCAAATGGTGGTGAGAGGTGACTCTATAGTTCCAGTCTCTATTGGACTATTTCCATGCGTTTCAATCTAAATAACTCTTCAAATTAGACCATTTGCTTGATACCACTCTAGATAACTATCCCCAGAGCGATCTGTGTAACAGAGAAATGACATCTCTAGCAATCCACACTTTGTATAGTCTGTACAAACAAAGAAGACCTTCTGGAAAGATGGAGAAATGAATCCAGCTCGGTCAATATTGGTTCAAAAATTATGAATAAGTCTCAAATTGTATGAAACATTCTGATCCTTGATTTGAAACCAAATTGAGAATTTTTGAACAAATATTGACCGAGCTGGAGTCATTTTATCATCTCGCCAGAATGTCTTCTTTACTTGAACAGACTATACTTGAGTTAGGGCCCTGTACTATCACTACACGTGAGTGTAGAACCGTGCAAGACATAAACAAGATACTTAGATTATTGTGAGGTACAAAGTACATTAAACTGGTACACCTTGTAGATCAAACTCGGCAACAATAATTCATCTTTTCTATAACATAGCGAGGAATTCACTCTACTTACAGGCGTTCTCTCTCACTCTCTCTTTCTCAAATCAACTCATTCTCGCCTCATCTGTGTTTCTCTTGCTCTTATTTGATACAAACTTTTCCACCATCTTAAAACCTTTTTCCAACCATTCTCTTATCCTCTACTCTGCTTATTCTCATACGTTTCTCCTCTTCTTCTAAATTTTTCCTCTTTCCTCTCTCATTTTCTCCTTACCACCTATTCCTCTTTCTCTCAACCCTCTTTATTCTCTATTCTATTATTCTTTTACACTTCCAGCCTCTACCGTTTCTCTGTTAACTGTTTCTTCTCTCTCCATATCACTTGTTTCTTATACTTATTTTCTCTTAGGGTTACTGTATTCATTAAAACTTTAAAATAATTAAAATCAAAGTACCCTTCTTTTAATATTTTTTAAAAAAAGGGTACTTTGATCTTAATTATCTAAAGTTTCACTTTTTTTGTCTCCGTTCATCTTCCTCTTTATCTTTCTTCTTCTTGGCTCTATCTACCTTCCCGTTCATCTTCTTTTTCCTTCTTCTCTCAATCTCCATCTCCATCTTCCTCTTCCTCATTCCCTCCTCCGTCATTCAAGTTTCAAGTTTTCTCTCCTCTTCTTATTCTTCTTATTTATCTCTATCTGTTCACCTTCCAGGTCCTCTTTCTCTATCACTTCCCATTCCTTCTCTTTCTATCTTCTTTTTCTCTTTTCTCTCTTTCCAATTTTGTTCCTCTTACTCCTCTCTATTCTCTCTCGACCGTTTTTCTCTTAATCGTTTCTCCACTCTCTATTACACTTCCATTTCCTTTCTTCCAATCGTTCTTCTCCACTTCATCTTTCTCTCCATCCTCTTCTCCACCTTCATCCTCATTCTACCCTACTTTATCATTCAATCTCTCTTTCTCTTCACCCTTATTCACCTCCTACTTTAATGATCTCTCTCCTTTTTTCTATTCATCTTACTTTATCGTTTTACCTTCCACGTCCTCTTCTCCTTGATCTTCTCAGTTTCTCATCCCTTCTCCTTGTTCTCTTTCCCCTCTTTCTATTTTCCATTCTCTCTTACTCTTTAATATTTCTCCCATCTCCATCTTCTAATCTAATCTTCTAGAAATCTAATCTAATCTTCTTCTCTCCTCTCCCTCCCTTCCTCTTCTTCCTCTTCCTTCCTCTTCCTCTTCCTCTTCTTCTCTTCCTCTTCCTCTCCTCTTCCTCTTCCTCTTCCTCTTCCTCTTCCTCTTCCCTTCCTCCCTCTTCCTCTTCCTCTTCCTCTTCCTCTTCCTCTTCTCTCCTCTTCCTCTTCCTCTTCTCTCTCTTCCTCTTCCTCTTCCTCTTCCTCTTCCTCTTCCTCTTCCTCTTCTCTCCTTCCTCTCCCTCCTCTCCTTCTCTCTCTTCCTCTTCCTCTTCCTTCCTTTCTCTTCCTCTTCCTCTTCCTCTTCCTCTTCCTCTTCCTCTCCTCTTCCTCTTCCTCTTCCTCTCTTCTTCTTCTTTTCCTCCTCCTCCTCCTCCTCCTCCTCCTCTCCTTCTTCTTCCTTCTTCTTCTTCTCTTACCTCTCTCCTCTTCCTCCAACACTCTTGCCCTCACTTTTCTCGCTCCTATCATTCTCTCCATCTTCTTCCTCCTCATTCCCTTTTCATCTCCTCGCTCCTCCTTCTATCATTTTCTGCCTCACAGTCTTTCTCCTTTCTTACCAGGAAGGATATAATATATCCAGTTTCCCGAGCATTTTATCAACAGCCACATCCCATACAACATACACTTATGGTATATGTACGCAACATACAACATTACCCGCCCGTCTATTAAGGTCTAGGGTAGGGTAATAAGATAGAACAATCGGATTCCTTAGTCTTGTTCGACGCCAAATAAGCTGCATATTCCAATTTCAAAGTAAATAGATCTCCTTTCTACGCTAGCTACTACAGTCTTTCCAAGCAAAGAAGACATTCTGGCAAGATGGGAAAATAACTACAGCTCGGTTAATATTGATTCAAAAATTATTAATTTGGTCTCAAATTGTAGAAAACATTCTGATCTACAATTTGAGACCAAATCCATAATTTTTGGATGGATATCGACCGAGCTAGAGTCATTTTACCATTTTTCCAGAATGTCTTCTTCGCTTGGACAGATTATACCACTTAGAACATGGAAGGCCTCTTAGCAACAACTGCGGCAATTGTATGTAAATTTATTCAGGGTAATGTTATCGTCGTGGCTTAGCGGATATTTTCAACATACTTAGCGCCGACATCTTACTGCCTATGCTGAGTTAAATATAGTCGCGTATTATTCTAGTTGGTGTAGTTAAATTGTTGTAGAATGTTGAGGAACAACGGAAGTTGAGTGATTACGGGGTGGTGGGGAGGATGTGTGGGAGTAGAAATCTCTATATATGAAAGCGAAATGGCACTAATTAATCAATTAATTCATTCATTCATCACCAGAACTAAAGATCCACTGAACCGAATGCGTTCAAATTTGGCACGCATGTTCAGTTGGACGTTTAGACGAGCGCTAAGAACGGATTTTAGGAACTTTTCAAGGATACGCCAAATATTTAAGTTTTTATATAGTTTTTCGGCGTTTTCCTCATTTTTTCGAGAACCAATCGGTAGGAAATGTTGATGTTCGGTGGGCAGGTTCAGATAACGTCTAGAATTGTTGTGTTAGGATATTTTTGAATTCCGTTCAAGATTACGCCAGTAATCAGGCTTTCAAAGTTGTAGATGTGTTGCGGGTTACATATGTTCCGCCTTGATACGACCAATCAATAGTGTAAATTCAATGGTTTAGCGAGATTATAGATGGAGTAATTTAAAAGTTATTGAATCAAGTTTCAAATTATGTCCGATATCCTTCCCAAGGTTACGCTCGATATTAGCGTTTTAATTTTTTTCGGAATTGGGGTTTTTCTTAGATCTTCCAAGAACGAATTGGCAGAAAATGTTGAAATTTGGTAAACAGGTCCTGATTAGGTCAAGAAATGCAGTGTTCAATAAATTTCGAGTCCCTTCTGAACGGAATTTGCAGGCGAGTGAAGCGAGCCTGTTTGACTTACTTACACTGCTGATACTGGGCTGAGCCCCGGCTAGGCGGAGAAGGCGAGCGAAGCGAGCCTGCCGGCTATTTGAAGATAAATAAGAAGGTAAATGTTTTTAAGTAGGCATAGTTTGCGCAAGCTGAGAAGACCCCTGCTATAATATACTTTATATTGTAACGGCGTGTCTTCCAAACCTTACTGAACTATAAATGAGGAATGATGGATGTGATCAACAATGGTGGCTCGTGTCCATGAAATAGGTGAAGTGCTGTATAGTAAACTTTACGGGCACTTCACCTGTTTCGTGGGTACAAGCCACCAGTGGTGATCAGGGGTTGAATTTTCTTCCCTTTTTATTATTTCTCAAGCCTATGAACTCCAACTTTCATCTGAATTCCAGATATGTACAAAAAACTAAACACAGTAGGCTAATTATAGTTATTACAGTGGCTCTCAATAGCAAATGGTTCTGAGATAAATGTTTTAACAAATTCTATTTCATAAACTTTGCCAATATTTTCTTAATCTTAGGGCTACTTTATCACTGTTTTTAACTTTAAAAATCGCAGTACCCTTTTCAATTATTATTATTCATGCATAATAATTCTTATTCATGCATGAATAAGAATAATTGAAAAAGGTACTGCGATTTTTATTTGAAGTTGAAATATTTATACAAGTTTGCCAAGAGCTGAAAATGGCTGCCTCCAATAACAAGACAGAAAATGGCTGCTTTTGTAGGCGGAACCTTCTGGCACTAGCATGAAGCTCTGTGATTGGATGGGAACCACTCCCACTCCCACTCTCATCACCTGTAGGAGCCAACCAATAGGAGTCGAGCATTCAAGGCAGTACCAGCTTACTTAGTTACTTTTACTGCCTTCGAAACCATTTGTGATATTTTTCTTAGTAGAAAACTCTATGCTTCTCTATAGTAATTTCAATTCGTGTATTTCAAGTGCCCGTTTTTTTTACTGTACAGCACTTCACCTGTTACGTGGGCACGAGCCGCCAGTGACACATAGAATAGTTTATTATATTCGAGTTTATCTTCCACAAATTTTGAGAACTCAGTATTGATTACTTTGATAAATTTATGAAGCAGTTGTATACATCGAAATAATTATTACTAATCAAAATGAGAAAAATTTTAGTGGAGTTTTGCATTAGAGGAAGATTGAAAATTTACAACAGAAAGAATGATGATGAAAGAGAATAGAAGAGAAGAGAGTCAAAATAAACGGGGAATGGAGAGAATCAATTCAAAACTGAGATAAGCTAGAATATTATCATTGTTGCTTCGCCCAAATAATAATTGTGATGGTGATAGGGGAGACAGAGTAAACTAATATAAAGGTGAGAAATTGAGGAATTAGAAGTTTGAAAGAAGAAGAAGAAGAAGAAGAAGAAGAAGAAGAAGAAGAAGAAGAAGAAGAAGAAGAAGAAGAAGAAGAAGAAGAAGAAGAAGACGAAGAAGAAGGAGAAGAAGAAGGAGAAGAAGAAGAAGGAGAAGAAGAAAAAGAAGAAGAAAGAAGAAGAAGAAGAAGAAGAAAGAAGAAGGAAGAAGAAGAAGAAGGAAGAAGAAAAAAGAAGAAGAAGAAGAAGAAGAAGAAGAAGAAGAAGAAGAAGAAGAAGAAGAAGAAGAAGAAGAAGAAGAAGAAGAAGAAGAAGAAGAAGAAGAAGAAGAAGAAGAAGAAGAAGAAGAAGAAGAAGAAGAAGAAGAAGAAGAAGAAGAAGAAGAAGAAGAAGAAGAAGAAGAAGAAGAAGAAGAAGAAGAAGAAGAAGAAGAAGAAGAAGAAGAAGAAGAAGAAGAAGAAGAAGAAGAAGAAGAAGAAGAAGAAGAAGAAGAAGAAGAAGAAGAAGAAGAAGAAGAAGAAGAAGAAGAAGAAGAAGAAGAAGAAGAAGAAGAAATCGTGAGACAAAAAATCATGAAATTTTGTTGTACACTGTAAAACTCATGAGTATAAGTGTGAGAATCATAATATAAATTGACAGAAAATATGAAAGGATAATCTGCAAACGTTGTAGAGAAGATAACAGCAAATGTAGGTGTGAATGCGTATAGAGTGGAACATTCGAGAAAGTGTAACACCATCACTGGCGGCTCGTACCCACGAAACAGGTGAAGTGCCCGTATCTTTTACTGTACAGCACTTCACCTGTTTCGTGGGCACGAGCCGCCAGTGAACACCATTCCACCATTTATCCGGCAATTACTGTATCCTGCAAGAAATCATTTGCTCCAATAATTATGAATCGGCAACACCTCTCTCGAACAATTATTGCACAGGCTGATAAGATAGACGAAATTGCCTTGATGATAAGGAATGTTAAGTAGAAGGGTACTTGTGTAAGATAAGTTATCACAATTTACAATTATCATGTAAATAATAAATTATAACTTGTAAGTTAGGTTGACACGAGAGTTGTGAAGATTGTTGGGTTGTATATATAGTCTGTCCAAGCAAAGAAGACATTCTGGCAAGATGGGAAAATGATTTCAGGTCGATCAATATTGGTTTGAAAATTACAAATTTGGTCTCAAATCGTAGATCAGAATGTTTCCTACAATTTGAAAACAAATTTCTATTTCCTGAACCAATATTGACCGATCTGTAGTCATTTCCCCATCTTGCCAGAATGTCTTCTTTGCTTGGACAGAGTATACATTTGCAGCGATCCAAATGAAATTGCTCTATTGATAAGGGATAAAGTAAGAGGAATCTTGGGTCAAATAAGTTACAATTTATAATTATCAGCTAACTAATAAGTTACAAAGTATGGTCGCACTCCAAAAAGCATCTCCCCACTTATACAAAATCGCACTGGCGGCTCGTGCCCACAAAACAGGTGAAGTGCCCGTATCTTTTACTGTACGGCACTTCACCTGTTTCATGGGCACGAGCCGCCAGTGACAAAACGCTGAGATTACATTTTCAAATGTCTTTATTGACTCGAAACAGTATAAATCGGTAGTTTATCGCAGTAATCTAGATTATTACTAAGTAGCTTTCTTCTAGTAGACTTCGCTTATCTTTCGCCGGCCTTCCTTGGCCTTGTCCGCTTCTTTTCTCTTCCTTTTTGTTCATTTTCTTCTTCTTTTTCTTCTCCTACTTCTTCCTCTTTCTTGACTCGAGTGGAAAAAATCGTGACTCGTGTTGGAGTTTAATGAACCGCTTAGAAAATTCACGGATCGAACTTTTCGTTCAAGATAAGCTGAACTGGTTTACGAGGTTCATCTTCCGTTCTTTCACTCTTTTGACTTGTTCTTCTTTTATTTCCTCTCTTTCTCCTCCTCCTCCTCATCACCTACTCCTCCCTCCTCCCATCTCCACCTTCCTACTGCAATCCATCATCCTCTTTTTCTTACTTCCGTTCAAGTTCGCATCTATTTTTCTTTCTTTACACTCATTTCCCATAAAAACATTCCGCACCGTTTTGGCACTTTCAATTTAAGTATGATCAAATATAAAATGTTTTATGCTCTCAACATATTTATTATAACATGGATGCTATGTTGTTACGAGCAAATGCGTTTTAATGTAAGAGTAAATTGTCTCTTGTGCGTATTTTATATTATTGTACTCTTCCAAATTAATAAAATAAACGGATGACTTGACTTGTACCACTGAAAAGTGGAGTTTGGGTACGGGCGCAGAGTATCTAGTTCCTCTGTGGTACGGGGTACCTTACGCCCAAGCTTCATATATAGTAACTATGCTAACCTTGCCTTACTACGAGTTAATTTCAAAAGTATCAATAATTAGTGTAGCTTTTGACATAAATATTCAATTCCGAAAATAGGTAATAACACAAATGCCTTCATAATTGTCATTTATATTCAACACTATCTCAGCAACCAAATTGAGTTTGAAAGCTCGTAGTGGAAAACATCTTCTGTCCTACCTACTCTGTATTCTTCATCAATCTCCATCACAATTTTAATATCTGAAGATAAATATGTAAAATGAAGATTAAATGATCTCTAGCAGCTCAGAAATTGAGTTTCATCACAAAAATCCTATCCATTTTTACATTCTTTGAGTAGTTGTGAAATTGATATTGTGGTAGTTATCCATAATAAATGAAAAGGCAAGATGTTGTCAAACCATTGATTTATCAGAAAAACGAGAAAAGATTTATTAGAAAAATCTCGTTTTTCTAATAAATCAGTGGTTTGACAACATCTTGTCTTTTAATCTATCATTTTTACATTATTCCAAATCAACTTTCCATCTCCAATACCAATTTATCTGTTCTCAGATAAGCAAACATTCAATAACGAATGAAATTTTCGTCTTCTACTAAAGATTTCAGTGGAGTGAAACACATGATGAGTCTAATCTGACTCTTCGAATTATCTACCATTAACAATACCAGTACAAGATTACATGAAACTCCAATACGATAACAGCGTTGGAATAATTTTTTAAGGTGGAACCAATCACTAAAACCAATATCCTTTGGGGACCTTAACGAAAAAAACCACTTGAAAACGATATATTGAACTACATCATAGAAATCAAATGTATGCTGTAGAAAGTATCGAAATCTCAACATCGCAATCTGGATTATTTGAGAGCTTGATGCAACATAATATTTTTAATGAAAAAAAATTGTCTTCAATTATTTTTTTGTGCAACCTCCTATGTTTAGCGGATACGCGAATAGGTCTTCTCAATTTTCTCAAAGACAGGACCATAAAATAATGGCACACAGCTCGAGTCTGATGATGATCGGAAGTGGAAAAGTGGTCTTGTTCCCCCCCCTCTTGTTACCCCCCCCCCCTTTATTTAGGTGTGGGGGGATCAGTAAATGACTCATGACCATAACAAGCGTCTTATTAATATAGTAGGCAGCAGCGGTCATTTTCAGTCATTCAATTTTATCGAATCGATTTCAAGCCAGATAAAAATTATCGAACTATGTCGAACGGCAGAGTGGTGTCCAAGCGAAGAAGATACTCTGACAACATGATAAAATGACTCCAGCTCTGTCAATATTGATTCAGAAATCACTAATTTGGTCCAAAATTGTAGGAAACATCCTGATCTACAATTTGAGATCAAATCAATAATTTTTGAACCAATATTGACCGAGCTGTAGTACATTTTCTCATCCTGCCAGAGGCTCTTCTTTGCTTGGACAGACTATACCGTTAGTCAAACTGGATGTATACAGTCTTCCAATCCTTCAAGCTTTGCAAATGATTGAAGCTCCCATTAACTCGGGTCTTAAACTCATTCGGCGGTATTTAAAATCAGCATGTGGGTTCCTATACCGTACATACGCGAGAAAAGAGCTTAGTTTGAGGGTAATGTTTGGAATTTCGAGTAGACTTCAGAGTTGAGTTGAATTTAACTTGTATTCAATTTACATTTAAGTGGAGAAAAGTTTCTTTTAATGAAAAGTTGCGAAGGTGAAATTGTGATAGTTATCCATATTAATCTATATTTCTACAGTGACTATATAAGTCATATATTAGTCATCTTATATAGTAACTGTAATATTTCTAGCCATATTCTAATAATGATAGAATGAGAATTTCAACTTTCATTATAATCTATCGAATAAAAAAGGAACTTTGTTCACAATAGGATTAATGACAATAATTGATGAGAATTTAGTATAATTGCAAGCAATTGTACGTTATTTTTCGAATTATAACAATTCAAATCAATGTATCTTCACAACGATTTAGCAAACGATTATTTCAATCATTACATTATTCCAATCATTACATTTTTTCAATCATTACATCATTTCAATCATAATTCTAAGAGAATGATGTTTGAAATCCATACATTTCTCGTTTCCACCTATAAACATCAGAAGAAGCGTACTTGAACCTAACATTCATATTCATATTTCATAATTTTTTCCATTCCCATTAGTTTGTGATACTTTTTACATAAAATACATCACATTTACTTAAGTAACATTTGTCTCCGTTGCAAATTCATGCTCCGAAAGCTGTTCTTCATGTTTTGTTGGTTATATATTTATACTACTATAATACTACTTATAATACTTTTATATATTAGTATGAGATAGAACATAAAAAATGTTTCGCTACTCCTGGAGAATGCGAAATCATTCTTGATCATAATTAATGAGTTGGATTTCTAGGTCTCTTAGAATATTAGGAGGCCTCTTTATCATAAATACTATTCAAAATCTTAATGGTTGAGCCACTTTATATAATGGATTAAAATCAGCGTGAAATGGAAAAAGTTGATGGAACGAAATTTTTATCCAGAAACATTGCGATTGATCCCAAATCCTGTTCGTTGTAGCCTATTCGGAAGTCTGAACATTAATCTTTTTCCAGACATCCACGTGCAAACCTCTAACCATCTTTTATGTAAGAACTGTTTTAAACAACCAATTTTCTTTTTATCAAATCCAAAATTCACAACAAAACCTGACCTGACCTTCTATAAAAATAGAATCTCCCGTTTAGATTTTGAAAGTTTTCGACCTTTTCCATCGAAAAACAAATGGTTAAAAAATGAGTTTCCAAAAAAGTTCGGCTTCAAGTTTCAAAAATAACGATGTATGCTTTTGGGTGGCTTTCGATTTGAAGGAACAGAAGAGAGTCCGCTAGAAAAAAGCAAACGTGATGCCAAAGAAGAAGAATTTCCTGATTTCTTGACAGCTTGAGAATGTATTGCCTGGCGATCTGGCGAACAATTCGGCTTTATTGGATGTTATGTTCTTCTTTGATCGTGGAGAATCTTAATGAGCATGCAAAGCTTTTAAAATACTATGACTCTGTGATCAAATTCTGAAACTCAATAGAATTCTAGGTGAAAAATGTGTGGATGCAATCAAAATTTTTGGAATAAGTTAATGAATTGATTGGAAGGAGAAATTTCTGATCACTTGAGCTAATAACTGAACTATAATATTAGAAAATCCATGGTATTTCATTGGTATTCAGATCAATAGAATTCTAGGTGGAAAATGTATGGATGCAATCAAAATTTTTGGGAATAAATTAATGTCTTAATTATAGGGAGGACTTTTTTATCAGTTTGAATCACTGAACTATATTGAATGATTTAGTTTATCATTAGTATTAGAAATTAATATATCTTCAGGATTAAAAAAATGTATGGATGCAATCAAAATGTTTTGGAATAAATTAATGTCTTAATTAGAAAGAGGAATTTTTTCAATAGTACGTTAACCTGACTGAATTATAATATTGAGGAATTCATGATATTTAAACTATTTTACCATGTTATCTGTTACAGACCGGTAATCTATTTGATTTACTGAGAATGTTTGTCGTATGATAATATACAATATACAAGATATACAAGATATAGCATGATTAGATAGATATAATTCTGCATACTTTACTGTTATTCAGTGCAGTTTTTTCAGATATTCAACTTTGTAGCTCGATGGGATGAATAATCTACTTGTAAACAGGATTTGAATTTGGATAAGAAGATGTATTGAAATTCATGTATTGTTCTTGTATTTGAATTTGAAGATAAAAATGAAAATTGAAATTTTAATTAGAAGATATGAAACTGATTTCTTTTTTCACCCTGCATATTTTTAATTCTTCTATTGAACATGTGGTCGTCAACCCTAATGTTTACTAGTAAAAAAATGTAAACTTACTACTGTGCACAACTTGTTTACTACTTATTGACTCTTATTATTTATTACATGTACTCTGAAGTTCAACCACTGCATGCCTACTTAATGCAAGCAAACATGAGTCTGCGGATATCAGCAGAAAACATTCAACAGAATGCAGATTGCATTTGCCTCACCATTTAGGGGAACCTGTCACTGCTAACATGCCTAATTACATTTGAAAAATTATTCAGAACATTTTGCAACCGCAACTGAAGTCAGAAAATGTCTTGAAATTTATAAAATGAGAAAAAAATCAAGAAGATATGAGTGTCGGAGAGAGGCCGACATAGCAACAAGACTAATTTAATTGTCAATTATAATGTAGTCTCGTTCTGACTACTTTAGATTACTCTACCCACTCGGATGAAATACAGTTGGTAAAAGTGGACGTCTTGACTTGTCTTGTCGCCTTGGGGGACAAGAAAATGGAAGAGACGAGAAGTGTGAGAGAGAAAAGGTTGAGGTGTTGAATTAGGAAAGATGAACGAAGGGAAGGAGGTAAAGGAATACGAAAGAGAAATGGAAATTGCTGATTTAATGTGTACTCTAACAATATTTTTGTATTTTTCTTGTACGTGATGAAACCTTCTCATAGTTGTTGTGAAGCATCTAATGTTTCTTTTGAAAGCATCATCTAGGCTTAGCATCTCTATAACCTTACATATATGCACTCTCAAATCCTCAAACCTGATACCTACAATACTACCCATTACCCATTACAGCATGAATGAACGTATAACAATATTACAATATCACTATAACGTATTATAAGAAAAAAACGTAATTTTTATTTTTACGAAGAGAAAGGGAAGAAGAAAAAGGAGAATGGAGAAGAAGAAGAAGAAGAAGAAGAAGAAGAAAATAAAAGTAGCGTGAATTTTCTTTCTGGATCTGAAAGTGTGCTGTAGAGTAGATATTATAATAAATTATAGAACTGCCTTCCCACGACAATCAAAACCAACTTCGATAATAGGAGGGAACTATAGTGATATTTAGTGATATTTGGTGATATTTAGTGATATTTTTTGGATAAATAGAACTGAAACATGTCGAATAAGAAACTCACTTGAATAATGGACATTGATTTGTACAATTCGTGGATTTAAGTCTAAATTTATGCTATAATAATTCTATAATACCAAAGAAGATTGAAGGCATCATAGTCTCCCTTTATTCTCTGAAAAATTTAGAATCTCTCTTATGTCGAAGATAACAATCGCTAGAATTTTTCCTAGTAACGTGAAAAAGTGTAAAAATAACACACTTAAATCTCTCCTAGAATCGTGTGAAATAACTTCCACAAAGAATTATTGCTATCTTATCAATTCGATAATAGATTGCTAAAGAGGCTTGAAAAACAACCAACCGATTCGACTAAAAATAGACCAGTTAATTGATGTGACACGAGGAAAACGTTCTGGGAATTTTTGAGCGCTTCTCCTCACAGCACACATTAAACGAGCCGCTGCCGCCATTTTTAAATCTTGACAACCTCAAATCTTCTTCACAAGCTACCGAAACTTTTCTCCAGAACTCCAGAACAGCATTCTTAATCGACAATCAACAGTTATAGTCTGTCCAAGCAGAGAAGACATTCTGGCAAGATGGGGAAATAACTCCTGCTCGGTCCATATTGGTTAAAAAAATATAAATCTGACTTAAAATTGTAGATTAGAATGTTTCCCAAATTTTAAGACAAAATTTATAATTTTTAAACCAATATTGATCAATCTGGAGTAATTTTCCCATCTTTCTAGAATGTCTTCTTTGATTGCAAAGACTTCCCATTGATGCGCGCCTTACAGGACCCCACACTGAATACAGAAGCCGTGCCACTAATGTGTTTTGAGAAATTTGAAAAACAAACGATAAAAAACGTTTCCGAAAACAGAAATTAGCCAGCACGAACCGCATTTGCAGAGTAATAACTCCCCACTTGTTGAATGTTTGAAGAAAAAATGGTCTTTCAACCATTTTAAAAGAAAGAGTCTTTCAATGGTTACATTCTTTGGAGGCTTGACAAGTAATAACAATAAAACAAATTAAAACAAATTAGTGGACTGGTTTTTCGCGTGCGTTCCTTTTGGAAGATGCAACCCAGACCGTTGAAATAATTGCTGGTCATCAATTAGAAGAGAAAGCTTGTGAGGATGTCTTAAAAGGGTTCAAAGATTGAGGCTTTTTTAAAACGAAATCTTTTCTGTAACGATTCATTTTATATTCTGATCTGTAGTTGTAACTATCGAATAAACCAAGAAATAATGAACACTTAACGGTACTATACATACATATCGATCAACATTTTGTTCCTAAATTTCATCAATAATAATTCTATAATCATACAATATTTATTTAATTATATTTACCTCAAACGTTTATAAGATTTCTAAATCGATACTCTTGAAGAAAGAAAACGAATGGTTTCCATTTTCATAAATCATAGAGATTTCCTTGTGAGTGAAAATTTGTTGAAGTCAAGAAATGAACTAAAGTGGCATAACCTAAACATTTGGATTTATTATAAAAAATTGATAAAGGAATAGTTTTGGGAGTAATCCTGTTGAATCTTTCATTGAGTAAATGTTGTAACTTAGTAATTAATGAATAATCGAAAGACCAATACAATACTGTAAAGAGATTGTATTTTGTAGTTGAATAAATGAATAAATAAATGATGAATTTACTGAATGATCAATAACACATATTGATCAGAAAAAACTGTGAATTCTCAGCAAATTCACGACAAAATATCGAATAACTCCTTCATAATTAATTAGAAACACCAATCAGGATACACTAGATATCCCACCCACAACCCGGACTGGAAATGTATCGCTACATATTCATGTTAGTTCCTATGCATTTATGTAGAACAAACACGTTAGGCATGCTTTCTAAGGCATGCTTGGTGTCACCTTGTGCGGGGAACTTCCTTGCTAAGTCCTCCCTGCTAAGTCCCCCGCTTGCTAAGTCCTCCCACAAAGTCCGTGAACTCATTAAAAAGCTGGTCACTGACCATTCTAAGTTGGCCCGACACCGTTTATCAATAATATGCTCTGAGACTACGCCCCTGCACAATGCATGCATATTTGCATAGAAACCGGGCAGCAACAGGTGCTTGTACGTTGTCGTCGGCCCACCTTGTCGTGATCTCCCTCCACTTCGACACGGTCCACGGGACCCCCTACGCCTTCCAAGCGGTCCGGCATACCTTTAAACACTTCCTAACGGTGACCTTTATTACTAGTTATAGATTGATTTCATCTCCATATGAAGGCAATAGCCTATTCATTATAAAATGAATAAAATAAATGAATAAATAAATATGTTATCCATCTCTGTCCAAACAATGAAGAAATTCTGGCAAGATGGAAAAATGAGTCCTATTAGCGCTATCCTATTCAGCAACATTCTGAAGTCTCGGTATAGTCTATCCAAGCAAAGAAGACCCTCTGCAAGATGGGAGAATGATTCAAGCTCGGTCAATATTGGTTCAAAAATTAGAAGCTTAGTCTCAAATTCTAGATCAGAATGTATCCTACAAATCAAGACTTATAAATTCAATTCCTAATTGTAGGAAACATTCTGATCTCAGCTTTGAGAACAGATTTACAATTTTTTTGAACCAATATCGACCGATTTGGATTCATTTCACCAAATTGTCAGAATGTCTTCTTTCCTTGGACAGACTATATTATGCATAGTATGTACTGGGTATTGGTCTCTTGATGAAGGTGATCTATCGGTGACCGTGACGTCACGAACACTGTGGTCTGCTCTTGGATAGGTGACCAGTATTTGGCCAAGTACACATTGGCGAGGTGGAACTACCCGTGAGGGTCTCCCCACCATTAAAAGCCAAAATAATTTTTTATGCAAAGTATGTGGGGGAGCTTACTACTGGTCAAGTAAATGAATATAGTAATAGTATAGTATTATAGTATATATACGTATAGACCTACAGGGGCAGCTAGGAATCCGGAACTGATAAGGATACTAGATTGCAACTGATAGCCTAAGATAGCCTGATAGCCTAGTTTGTGGGTGTGAAAGGTCTTGCTCCAATGCTTATAGCCTGTCCAAGCAAAGAAGACCCTCTGGCAAGATGGGAAAATGACTCTAGCTTGGTCAATATTCATTCAAGAATTATAAATGTGGTCTTAATAGTAGATCAAATTGTTTCCTACAATTTGAAATCAAATTAATAACTTTTGAACCAATATTGACGGAGCTTGAGTCATTCTCCCATCTTGCCAGAGGGTCTTCTTTGCTTGGACAGACTAAACCGAGACTTCAGAATGATGCTGAATAGGATAGCGCTATTCTAGTGTCTGATTTCACTAGATAGATTCGATTCATTGGTTCTATAGAAACTTGAATAGTTTTATTTGCACAGGTATAAGAGTTATTATATGCATAAGAGTCTATTTCGGTTTGGATTTGACAGTATAAAATCAATTCATTGAAATATGATTTATTTATTTTATTCATCCATTTACAGAAAATTATAAACTTATTGGCTAAAAACACAGACTAAAATCCAAAACGTCTTCATACCAAATTTTGATAAATAATAATATTATGAAGAGTTTATGAAAAGGTATCATGTGGTTTTAAGAAGATTAGAGTGGAAGTATTGACAAAGTTCACTAATTTACTAAAAAAATCTTCACTTTGTTTACAAGATTGCACGAATTGATGGAAAGATTCAATCATAATCTTAGTTAAGAGAAAGAATTTTTGGAAAGATCAATAATTGAAATAACGATTCAACATCAATACTAAGAAAGCCAACTATTTTTGGTGAATTTTGAAGTTCTTTTATAATGGAATCCTTCTGATTGGACATGTATTACATTGTCAGTTTTGCTTGTTCCTAAAAAATCCTCCAATTGGCATAAAGCTGAAGGGATACCATCGTATTCATGTGATTCATTCATTCATTCATTTATTTGATTAAAATTATACAATAAAAGGAACGAAAATACAAGCATTTTCCTTCAACATCTTCTATTCCAATTTAGATTTAAATGTCCAAATTCATATTATGTTCCATTGAAATACCTATTCACTCACACAATTTTCACTCTAAAAACACATTTATAGAAAAATTATCGATTTAAAAACCAGAATGGTTATTTTGAAAGCCAAATTACCACTTTTAATTAACAATTTAACAATTAACAATTCAACAAATTAACAATTTAATCTAAAAATATTACTGAATATTCATCAAAACTTAAAAAATTTGAACCAGATGTTGGAATAAGTACGGGTAGTTATTTTCTCTTAGGGCTACTGTAACTGTTAATACTTTGAATAATCACAATCAAAGTACTTTTTTTTTTTAAATATTTCTATTTTACACTACATGTTTCGGCGATATAGCCTAGCCATTTTCAAGTGTAAATTACGCGTAATTGTTTAAAGTTTCCAGTACGAGTAGTTTTGTTGTTGGAAAAAATAGAAAGATAGTCAAACGATAGATGGGTATCAAACGATCATTTGTAAATCAATTCGTAGATGTAAATCTGCGTCTAATTCGATTTCAGATCGATAAGATAACATGTCACATCCACAAAACCGGTTGTAACGCTTGGAAAAACTCATCCAATCATAGATAAGACAATTTTGATAAGAAACAACTCAATCGAAGATGTTCTTCAGGTATAACTGCAACTAGTCTACTTTTTCATTGCATCTAGTATGGTCTTTACAAGCAAAGAAGACATTCTAGCAAGATGGAAAAATGACTTCAGCTCGGTCAATATTGGTTGAATTTAATATCAAATTGTAGAAAACATTCAGCTCTACAATTTAAGACCAAGTTCATCATTTTTGAACAAATATTGATTGAGCTGTAGTCATTTTCCCATCTTGCCGGAATGTCTTCTTTACTTGGACAGACTATAACTAGGTACAAGGAAAATCGAATTAAACCTAATTAAAAACTCCTTTTCTAGAGTTCAGACCATCTCCTTTTAAGGCTGATAGCAAGCTTGATTGAGTTATTTCAGTGTTACTCTAATTATCACCTAACTAACGAATGGTCAGTCTAGTTAGTGTAAAACTTCCATCGTTCGATTTTTATTGCTGTAATAGTCTGTCCAAGCAAAAAAGATATTCTGGAAACATGGGGAAATGACTACACCTCGGTCAATATTGATTCAAAAATTATAAATTTGGTCTCAAATCGTAGATCAGATTGTTTCCTACAATTTGAGACCAGATTTCTATTTTTGAACCAATATTGACTGAGTTGGAGTCATTTCCCCATCTTGCCAGAATGTCTTCTTTGCTTGGACAGACTATAACAGACCGGTCGTATTGAACTATTGGAATCTTAAGTTGCATTTAAAGCATGGTAACTAGTCAAGTGGTTTCTTTATATGTCTTTTGTGTTCCAATAATGGCGCGGTTTGTTTAAGTTGGCTGCAATGAGTTTAATTGCCTCATTGAGTTGGTACGCTTGGGTGAGTTCAAATTGATGAAATAATTGTTGTAATTGTTTGTTCGACCTTTCAAGAGTTACTATGAGAAGAGATGGGATGTTTAGAAAAATTATTATGAGAGACTTCAAATAAAATGAGTTTGAATTGATGAAATGTTGTAATTGTTGATTAGACTTTTCAAGGGTCACTATGGAAAAAGTTTGAGATGGAATTTTTCGAAAATTGCTATGAAAAGACATTAGATAATAAAGTAATGAATTGTTTCCAAATAAATCTCGAAATCCTGTTCGTTTGATCTCTCAAAAGTTCCTAAGTCAAGATACTGAATGTTTAGAAGAACAAAAACTTCTATAAGAGACGTGAACTTCAAATAAATGTTTTAAATATTTGAATGAGATAGATTTTGTCAGTGGGAAGATGAGGTTGACCTTATCATCTTATTATTATTTATCACCTACCCATTCTTTCTTACCCTTTCTTACTTATTTTTCTTTCCTTTCTTACCTATTATCACCTTATCATTTATCATCTTAATGCATTAGTTATCAATTATTTTGTCTAATTTAAGCAATACTTTATGTAAATAGAGCATCGAAGATTGCTCTAAGTAAAGCATCTTTGTAAATAGAGTATCTTTGTTGGAGGAGGAAGATAAGTGCTGTTTAAATTTCAATGTTTTGGTTGAACTAAAATTTCGAAGCTCTGTTGAACTAAAATTCGAAATGAAGAGCAGCAGTATACATACCAACTGTCTCACACCGCTATTGGTAGTTGCTCTAGCCAATCACAGTGATCGTCTGCCATTGGCCTAGACAAGCCCCTCCCCGATTAGCGGTTTATACAAACGTCACTAAATGGCTATTCAAACAGCATATACATTGATGGGAGATTGATAAATAGTTGAATTTATTTAATAGTTTAACAAAAATCACTGGTAGCTTGTACCCACGAAACAGGTGAAGTGCCCTTATCTTTTACTGTATTTTAGTATGTTATAAATCAATAACATATTACGATATAAGTATAGAAAATTCGTAATAATGGGAACGTTATTGTTGGGAATGTTATTGAATAATGGGAAAACAATGAAATAAGACAATACTCTGGTCTAACAAATTACTAAAAAATTCAATATGGAACTATAGTCTGTCCAAGCAAAGAAGACCCTCTGGCAAGATGGGAGAATGTTTCAAGATCGGTCAATCCTTGTTCAAAAATTATCAATTTGATCTTAAATTGTAGGAAACAATCTAATCTACTATTAAGACCACATTTATAATTCTTGAACAAATATTTACCCAGCTGGAGTCATTTTCCATCTTGCCAGAGGGTCTTCTTTGCTTGGACAGACTATAGATTAGTAGTGTTGTACTGAATCTGGTCGTTTAAACTGAACTGTGAGTCAGTTTTTGTTTATCTCAATACACTTTGACAATGATAAATATAGTAGAAAAGGAATAAATCAGATCATTGGTTGTCCAAAATTATCAAACAAATAGAGAGGCGTAAAGTATCGTTCAAATTAGCAGAATAGAATTTTCATTGAACTCAATCAAGATCATAATTTGTGCAATTATCGATTATCATATGCGATAATGGAAGTCGATAATTATGTCGTTGTTTTGTGTGGGCTTCAAGACAATCGATCTGACACATCGATACTTTTATGAATGAATTAATGAACTTTTATGAATGAGTTGTTGAGCAAACAATCAACAGTGATGCTAATAGCTGTGGTGGGTTAGGCTATTCAAAAACAAATTCAAGTTTGAATTTGTCGTGCATAAATTATCGGGAAACAATACAGAGGTAGTAGGATGCACTTACAAGTGTTATGAATGGGCAAAGGAATGTTTATTTTGGGAAAAATTCATGAAATTTTTCGTGTTAAATTTTATACTCCCAATAAATTATTCTACTTCAGGTGACTAGGATATAGGCTACAGGTGACTAGGCCTATATTTAAATCGAAATTATTGATTGAGTTTAGATCAATAAGTGGAAGATTGTATCAATTCTAGATTTAATGTTTGGATGATATATATCAATTACAGGATTCAATATTCCACTGGATATTGATTTCTAATAGACTATCATGAACGTCTGGCTTATTAGTGGAGAGCTCCGAAGAAGTTCTACACCCGACATAATCACGATTCACCATAATAGGAAATTATTTTGGTAGTTATAGATTCTATAAACAGTAGTTAAAATTTTGATGAATTCTTCCCAATTTCAAAAGTCAAAAACCACTATAAGCAATAATCCTTGGTCTGGGAATTATTATTAATTCCGAAAGAATTTAGAGCACAAGATTTCCCCCCTCACAATTTCGCCATAGCAACAAATTTACAATGCTTTAAAAGGTCAGAAAACAAATTAAATCATACCCAATAAAAATGACAAACTCATCATCTATGACCAAACAATTTAAAATGCTACAGATGTTCCTCAACCAAGAACAGTACTTAGTACAATGGCGGCTCGTGCCCACGAAACAGGTGAAGTGCTGTACACTAAACGATACGAGCACTTCACCGGTTTCGTGGGTACGAGCCGCCAGTGACTACAATGTTTCCAACAATGGAGCACTTTTAATAAGGTAATAAAAAGATTTATTATACTGTCTTCGACATTTTCCTGAGACCTACACCAACGATGGCCAGTCAACTTCCTGCAATTTTGAAGGAATTTGAAAATAATAATAAAAAATAATAAATTCGCTGTATATTGCAGCAGATGACTGCCTTCCAGTCGCCTTGGGAATTACCTAGCCGGAACTCCATTGACATTTAATGGATTTCAGTTTTTCCGTTAGAATTTGTTGCTGAGTGAACTTGGAGAAACGCCTCAAGCTGTGTGTACAAAGTTTGATATCCTTTCTAAAAGATACAAAGTTACAATCCATGATACTGTATCAAATGAGGTATTTTATATTATGGAAACTTCTTGTATCAAAATGAAATGTATAACTAATTTGTGGGGGGCCTGTACCCCATGACGGGGAGAAATTTAACAGAGTCTGGGAGTTTTTCTCGTATCATTTTCATGGTCTGGACTGATTACTGATTCCAATTACGCTCTAAATACAGCCGTTTTGGCTGTGAATTCAAAAATATGTTAAGAAATCGATAATCGGAAGAGGAATCAATATTTTATACTTGAAATATCAAAATAGAAAAATGTAATAGTTACCACGCTGTGTAAGCTACTATCAAGAATCAACATTATGACAAGAAACATCACAAGAAATTTAAACAATACAAGAGAGAACTTGGAGAAGATTGGACTTCGAATATGATGAACTCAAATTGAATGAAAAAGTTGAGAAGAGAACATAGGAAGGAAAAAGTTGTAATGGAACCGCGCATGAAGAAAAGTTGGAGAGTAAGTGACGACTAAAAACAGAGAGATTTTGGAAAATTGAGAACAATGTGTAAAAAGGAGTAACAAACGGAAGTTAATGATAAGATGAAGAAATAAAGAAGAGAGTCAGAGGAACTGGAATATGAGATTAAGGGACTACAAATTATGACAAGGAAAAAACTACAAAAAATAGTGAGAAGGAAGTAAAAAAGTTCTAAGGAGGACAGAACTCAGAAAATTGGATGATAAGTTGGGGACGAAACAAGAAAAGGAATGGAACCAAAGTGTGAACAAAAAACTTTGTAGGATGAGTGAGAAGAGGGAAGAGAAGATAAGAGAAGAGTAAGAGAAAAAGGAAATAGGTGATGTAGAAACGAAACAAAAATTAACAAAATTATGACTCACAAATCAAAAATTAATGATGCAAGGCAACTAGACTTTTGAACACGACTTAACTGGACTGTACTACATTAGAATGAGAGGACTCTGGGAGAAGAGAGAAGACTTGGTTGGAAAAATAAAAAGAAAAAAGATAATAAATAGATTGTAGGACATCACCAGCCTTGACAGTAATTTTTCAGCATTTATTTCCTCAGCTTCCTTCATTAAACGTTCATAAAAATTTATGACACGATAACTTGTAGCTTGCTCGATCGACTTTCAAGCATTGGAATTCGCATTTTCACCGAGCAACGGTTTTGAATTTGCAATCTAGTTTGAAATAATTATTCCAACACCTGCGTACCCGAGTTTATAGTGAATGATTAGATTCCTCATTTTCTTTTTATAATAATACTAATTAAACTCTTTTTTCTTAATAATTTGAAAAGATATCTTCAAATATATCTCTATAGTTGAAACACGTAGATATCATTGGTATTTAAACATTTAAAAATCTAGGAAAGGGTGGTATGGTCTGTCCAAGGAAAGAAGACCCTCTGGCAAGATGAGAAAATGACTCCCGCTCGGTCAATATTGTTTCAAAAATGATTGATTTGGTCTCAAATTGTAGATCAGGATGTTTTCCACGATTGAGACAAAATCAATAATTTTTAAACCAATATTGACCGAGCTGGAGTCATTTTCTCAGTTATCTTGCTAGAGGGTCTTCTTTGCTTGGACAGACTATAACAATCATAATATTCTACCGCATGTTCCCATCATATTGAACGTCAATTTGATTAATGGAATATAAAATAGTCATGAATAATCAACAACAATTATTTGAACATTATTATTATTTGGAATCCAATTATTTGGAATTACAGATAAACTTGGAAAAGATTTCATTGAAGCTCAATTTCCTAGTTTATTTCTTGAACTACTACTGCTATAAGATATAATGGCAAGATAGAAACATGTAATAGTAATATTACTAAAATAGGATATTACAGCAGGATAGCAACAAGTAAAACTATAGAATTTCTTCCTCAGCAGATCTCATCTCTACAAGGAACACTTTACTGTCTGAAATCTATCATTATTAATTATAGGAAAATTATAAGAATTGATTAAAGATTTTCCTGGCCAGTTTCACCAACTGCATCATCTTATGAACTTATAAAATGACTATACATTTCTTATGAAATGGAATGAAACTTCATAAACATTTTTCCCAACACCTTACTTACTGCTAAGCATCATAAACTATGAAATCATGACCTATATCATATTTTTGTTTTACCGTACTCTCTATCATTCGCAGCCACTCCCTTGATTTACTCTTCTCTTTAAATGAAAAGACAAGATGTTGTCTTATTTTTCCATTAGACTACTTTATATTATTCTCTTCCTCTCTTTTTCGCGAAACATACCCATCTCCTTCTCTTTCTCCCGTCACCTTTGCCAATTAGTCAGAAATCAGCTGAATCGAAAAAACCGCAAAAGTGTCCAACGATAATCAATTCATTCCAATTTAAATTTACAACAAAACAAAGATGGACGATTTGGTCGCCAAATTTAGTGATCGGGCCTTTTTTGGATAGTTGTCTCATCCTCTCGATCAGTAGAATTTTTATGAGAAAAATTTCTTCTCTACAAACCTTGACTTTAAATTGAAAATATCTGCTTTTACTTGGAGACAATTAATCGAACACATTTTTTAAGTCTTGTAGGAGTTGATTGCAATTGATTTGTTTGCATAAGTTACAATTTAATTGATTCATAAACGAACGTTAGCTAACTAACTTACGAATTAACTTACTTAAGTAACTAAAGTAGCTAACAAGAGTAAGTTCTTAACCTAACCAAGCGAATCATTTTCGAAATAGTTTCAACTTTTCTATTTGAAACCATGGAATGGAGAGCATCAGTATTTACAGGTAAACTAACCGTCAAGCACTGCTATTGGTAGACGCTTGAACCAATCACAGTGAACGTCTGCCATTGGCCCAGCCAAGCCCCTCCCCGATTACCTGTTGATTCAAACGTTACAAAATGGCGATTCAAACAGTAAACACAAGAACTGAAGATGAATAAGTACTCACAATAACATTCGAAAATGGAAAAATGTTACGAAATAATGGGAAAACAACGGAAAAAGATCATATATAGTGCCAATTGATCAACAAATTATTATGATATAGTCTGTTCAAGCGAAGTAGACCCTCTGACAAGATGAGAAAATGACTCCAGCTCGGTCAATATTGGTTCAAAAATTATTGATTTGGTCTCAATCGTAGAAAACATTTTGATCTACAATTTGAGACCAAATCAATATTTTTTGAACCAATATTGACCGAGCTGGAGTTATTTTCTCATCTTGCCAGAGGGTCTTCTTTGCTTGGAAAGACTATAATACTAGATTTGTGGTGCTGTAAACGTTTTTTCTAGCCCATTTAGCACAATTTATGTTCACAGTTTATATGAACCTTAGATCCAATGCTTGAACGATGGTAAATTTTCGAACCAAAATTTCAAATTTGTCCTGTTAACTTCAGCTCGGTGGAAGATATAGTGTATAAAGGAGCCATACTCTAGAATTTTACCCACCTTATCGTACCAAAACACTTTTCAAGCTCTGTATTTTATTGGCGTGTTTTGCTGTTATTTAGCGTGCTAAAGTATGGTGGAATTACCGAATTCGACTGCCATAAAAACAGGGCAGTGGAACCAATTTTGGCAATACAATCAACTTGCGCCGGGTTCATGACCTTTTCCCCAGCAAATTAATAGCCTCTAATTGGTAGCTTGGTGCGAGGCCTCACTAGAAAACAGTAGATCTATAGAATATGAAGTATAGTGTAGGGAGGCCTTGCTACCTGATTTGGTATAGTCTGTCCAAGCAAAGAAGACCCTCTGGCAAGATGAGAAAATGACCCCAGCTCGGTCAATATTGGTTCAAAAATGATTGATTTGGTCTCAACTTGTAGATCAGAATGTTTCCTATACAAGTGAGACCAAATCAATAGTTTTTGAATCAATATTGACCGAGCTAGAGTCATTTTCTCATCTTGACAGAGAGTGTTCTTCGCTTGGACAGACTATAGTCGGAACGTGCTTTTATTGACATTTCATAATTGTTGGTATTTGAGTAAGATCGTGTAAAGTTTTGATCCAAATTACACTTTTTTCAGTGAGACAGTTTCCAAAATCCAATTCCAAATAATACTATTGAAGTTATGAGGGTTGTTAGTAGGAAAGTTTGAATTGAAATTAGAACTATTTCCTTCCTTTCACCAGGGTGGGTGAAGTTAGGGCGCAGATGGCCCTCTCTTTCACCTTATCCTTATAAATTTATGAGAAGAATACTTGGGTCTCTCTTCGTTTTTAATTTAATATCATGGTGGAATCACTAGCTAATCAATTTGGTCTTACAATTTGTTTTGTTTTGTTTGTATGAGGGTGAAGCCCACATGAGCTCATCGGCTTGTGCGTTGGTAATGAGATATGATAATGATAGATGACGACTACCTTTTTATAGGTAGTCGGGACCGACGGCTTATCGTCTCCTCCGAAAGATGAGAATTATCAAAGGATGATCCTGATCGATCTCTTAATTTGATCTCATTACTCCATAGAATTAACGACCTATCTGAATCTAAAAACCAAAGATTAATTAATAAGCTCCGTTATGATCCATTCCATGAAAGACAATGATTTCTCTATTCTCTTATAATCTGTATGATACATGGGAAAGTTTACAGTCATCAATTTCATACAAGACTACAAAAAAATAAATTTATAGAATACACAACGAAAGAGAATGCTTTCTATCTGTACATTGCACTGTTTAATAGACTTCAAATATTTATTCTCATCACAGTCAATAATGATTAGTACATCATTAGTCTCACTTGCCAAGAACTATACTATGGGAAAATCTAGAGTGATAACTACTTCAAGTACTTAAAAAATAGATAATTTACTACCTCTTTCATTTATTTGCACGCCATTTTATTATTAGCAGTCTATTAAGCTCACTCTATATTTGTTATTGGTATTAATCAAAAGCTACTAATCTTTACGATCTTATCTCTGATACATATAAATTCACTTTAATAGAGGATAAAATGCGAGAACAAGTCATGAACCACTGGCGGCTCGTGCCCACGAAACAGGTGAAGTGCTGTACAGTAAAAGATACGGGCACTTCACCTGTTTCGTGGTTACGAGCCGCCAGCGTGTCATGAACAGTCATTAAAAGAGCTGTTGATGACTATTTTGAGAAATTCCTATTGATATAGTCAGCCTAAGCAGAGAAGATATTCTGGCAAGATCAGAAAATGACTCCAACTCACTCAATATTGGTTCAAAAATTAAAAATTTTATCTCAAATTTTAAGAAACATACTGATCTACAATTTAAGACCAAATTCATAATTTTTCAACCAATATTGACCGAGCTGGAATCATTTTCTCATCTTGCCAGACTTCCTTCTCCGCTTGGGCAGACAATATACTTATTTCCACAAGAGGAAATAGATCCTTCACAAATTAACGACTGAACAATTTAATTAAACTACAGGATACCCATATAAAATGGTCGGGGAAGATCGAATAATTTTTTTAACGTTTTAGTGTGAGCTTTTAGTGTTATAGATTTTTAGATAGAAAGAAAGTCAAACCGTTTCAATCTATTTTTTATCTCTATTTTTTTGTAATTATCAAGATCAACCCGAGGGTAAGTATAGAATTGTAAGCGACTCATTTTCCAAATCGCCGAAAGTAAATTCAAGATAGCAATCAAAGAATTCAACGGTTGACTGTATCTTTGAAAAGATGAAAGGCAACCGGTTCCAGATATTCTGTCCAAACGAAGAAGACATTGAGGCAAGATGGGAAAATGACTCCAGCTCGAACAATATTAGTTCAAAAATGATAAATTCAATCTTAAATTGTAGGAAACATTACAATCTACGATTTGAGACTAAATTAGTAATTTTCGAACCATTATTTACCGTGCTGTAGTCATTTTCCCATCTTGCCAGAATGTCTTCTCTGCTTGGACAGACTATACCAGAAAACAACTTTAAACTGTCATCATTATTATAAACAACATCTTAATAAAATGTTGGCATCAGTGAATACAGTTGGATACAGCGACACCTACCCACTACCTTTGAGAATGATGCTCCAGGTTATATCATTAAATTGTCTTGTCTAAAAATTAAACTCTGATTTCACATTTAGATAATAATTATTTATGGACTTCCTCTGTGTTAATATGAGGGCAACATTTTTATGATGTGAAAAAATCTGGATTATATTTAGGATTTTTAAGATAGGCTAAGTCAAATTTCATGTAAGGTGTGGAAATTTATTAGGGGACAAAAATGGAGTCATAATACTGAGAGTTTGACACAATTATTTGTCAGAACTCAACATTGAAACACTGGTCACATCTTAATAAATGACTGCTAAAAATTTGATCTCTTACTAAGTCAGGTATACTGTACTGTACTTGTTTTCTAAATCAATGCGATGAAAATTGAAGAACGCATGTCCGAGAAAGGTCCAAGAAATTGTATTTTACCCAATGATATGTAGGATAATACTAGGAAGGAATGAGAAGAATATGAAAATAGTGGAACCATAAGTTTCATAAACCTAGTTCAACATAGTTTCCACCTGCATGATTTTATTTTAGATTTTGTCTTATCTTCATATATACAAACCATACGGAACACATACCTTTATTCGATTAAACCTCAGAAAGATTGGTTTAACGTGAAAAATTAAACTTCTTTAATAATTAGATTAGTGAGCTTTTTTAAATGTTAGAAGCTAGACCAATCTATCATGATACCAATACGAGAGGAGTTTGGTTATCTTGGCGAGGTGGAACTACTTCTGAGTCTCCTCACCAATACAAATGCAACATCACCACCAATGCAATATCATAAGTTGTGCATCAATAATACTGTAATGTAAATAATACTGTAGAACTTCGATAATTCATACATATTATATAATTCGTGATTCTCTATAATTCATAGTGAAATCTCAGTCCCTTGAAATAATTTTTCATGATTAATAGCTTTCGATAGTTCGTAATCTTCCCTATTCCGTACTAAAGCTTTGGTCCCATGAACTACGAATTATTGAGGTTCCACTGGGTGCTTCTTTTGAAAAACTGAAAATTCCAAAAACAAATTAGCCTAATTGAAATTTTTCATCGACTTTTATGTTGAATGGAGATTGAAAAGATACTGTATGTTGGTAAACAAGAACACTGACTATTATGTAAGAAGTATTTGAGAAAATTAAGAGGAACTGGTATTTGAGATATTTGTGGTAGCTGAAGAAACAGTATCATGATAAATTCGAGAAGCTTCCGTCCTGGTCAAACCAATAAATTAGACACCTCTGACCTGTCTGAAGCCACGTGTAGATGTAATTTCCAACGCTCTCTCACTCTCTTTCTCTCTCTCTCTCTCTCACGCTCTTTCTTCATCCATCTTCCTCTCTCTCACACCCTCATTCCTTCTATCTCTTCCTCCTCCTCTTCCTTCCATCTTGTCTCTCTCTACCAACTTCTCATTTTTCATCAATCCTCTTTCCCTCTCCTTCTTCTCCTTTTTCCTCGTTCAACCATTTATTAATTAGGTGTCGATACACTAACCGTTACCAATACTTCTATAGTCTGTCCAAGCAAAGAAGACATTCTGGCAAAATGAGAGAATCACTCCAACTCGATCAATATTGGTCAAAAAATGATGAATTCAGTCTCAAATTGTAGAAAACATTCTGTTCTTCAATTTGAGACCTAATTTATAACTTTGGAACCAATATTGACCGAGCTGGAGACATTTTACCATCTTGACAGAATGTCTCGTTTTCTTGGAGAAACTACCAATACTTCTACACAGTCATCTCTGATTTATAAGCGTCAACATCTCGACTTCCGTGTGCTCGAAACACGTCCGCTTTCAATTTAAAAACACATTCAAACGACCCACCTTCATTGCAAAATGATAAAAAACTAAGAGAGAAAAACATTCTGTGATAGCTAGAATTATTCGCCTCATTTGTTTAGCTGCTATAGTATATAACCAAAACAAAAAATCACAAGAAACAACTAATCAATCTGAGCCATCTAGTCAGTCCAAGCAAAGAAGACATTCTGAAAAGATGGAGAATGACTCCAGTTCGATCAATAATGATTCAAAAATCATAAATTTTGTCTCATATTGTGAAAAACATTTTCCTCTACTATTTGAGACGAAATTCATAATTCCCAATTCAATATTGATTGAGCTAGAGTCATTCTTTTCATCTTGCCAGAATGTCTTCTTTGCTTGGACAGACTATAAAACTTACAAGAAAAACATTCTGAGCCAGCTACAATCATTGTGGTCCTCCTCATTTATTTTGTTGGTATAGAAGCAAAACTAACAAGTAAAACATTCTTTACAACTGTAAACCACAATTTTAAACCACCTTTAACGATTTAAATTGTGTATTTGATATTTTTCAAGTCTCCACCTCTTCACCGGTATATAGTTGATATCACATGCGAAAACAGACACAATGGGTGCTTGAAACAGAATGTAATACATGGGAAAGTTGTGTACATGTTTCCGGTGGAGGCTCTACACAAACTATGTTTATCTATTCATAGAATACCATTCGTTCTTGTTCCGTTTATAATGATAGTACTTCCACTATTAGTTTCCCATTTTATAATACCTACCACGGATACTAATAGAATACTAGTATCCAGTAATCCAGTAATGCTATGTATCCTAGTATCCGTGATACCTACTGTATAGGCCTACTACCGCTTATACTTATTAGAATATCTATGTAAATATCATCCTATTGAGTCTCCTGTACTTGAATATCAACAGTTCATTTTTGCCGATGTATTCTTGTATAGTTTACATTGATTACAACTTCACAGTATATAGTGTATACTATTGTTACTTACCTAGCATTTTACACTATAGTAGGCCTATATACCTATTATGTCTTCTAGTATATGTACTGTATATATTACGGCCCACACTCTAGTAAGGTTCAGTAATATTGTCACAGAAAACCCACATAGTTTTATTATGTTGTTGTTCAAATAGAAAATGCCTGGTTATTGCTACTTGTACTAGCATGGTCTGACCAAGCAAAGAAGACAGTCTGACAGGATGAGTAAATGACTCCAGCTCGGTCAATATCGGTCGAAAAATTATAAATTTCGTCTCAAATTAAAGTAAACATTCTGCTGTACAATTAGAGATCGAATGTATAATTTTTTAATCGATTTTTATCAAGCTGGAGTCATTTTCTCATCTTGCCAGAATGTCTTCTTCGCTTGGACAGACTATACCAAATAGTCTTGTTTTGTGTGTGATTGTACTTTGTACCTGTATAACCTGTAGGAGATTTCAAGCACGTGTTACGTCAATACTATAGGGGTATTGTGGATTTGATTGTCGTTAGAAATGAGGAATTTAAGTTAAGTGTTAATGGAAGTAGTAATTTCCATTGATAGGTTTGTAATTTGTTTGAAACACTCTTCTTCCAGTTACGTTAATTTATTGAATGTTTTAAAATACCTAGTGATATTAAATACGCAGTATTGATAAAATAGTCCAAAATTGATACGTAATCGTACGGGAAGGAAGCTCATTGACAAAAAGTCCAAAATTGATACGTAATCGTACGGGAAGGAAGCTCATTGACACAAAACATTTGCAACGGGGTTGCAAAAGTCAGCTCATTGCCAAGAATCAGGAAAAATAACTATTGGCTTCCTGAAACTTGGTGCTCTTTTATAATTTTTTATCAATTCAATTGGGAAAATGCTCTGAAAATTTTCAATAATTGAATGAAATATCTATAAGTTTACTTCCAATATGGCGGCGATCCATGAAAATTAAAAATTCTCGTATCAACGAGCTTCCTTCCTGTATCAATTTTGAACTCTGTATCACCACTGCGTATCAGAAATCCGACGTGTCATAGAGAGCTGTAAGTAGGCTACGATCTACTCAAAATAATGAAACAACAAAGTAATTAAAATTAATTCAAAACTAATTAAATTGTAAGATAATATAATTTTTTTTAAAAAAACCTAGAATTTGGTGTGAATAGGAGTTATAACATACGCTTTCAATTGCAATCATATGATTTTATTTAGACTTATATTATTAATTTTGGATTTTGTTTACTTATTTCATTATTATTTTGTCCACATTGATGATGGCCTGATGTGCCGAAACATGTCTGTGTTTTAATAATTTTGAAGTTTTTTTAAAGTGTGTTTGATTTTCATTTATTTTTCAATTATAAGATAATGTTTGGGAACCAAAACTAAACAAATTAAATTAAAAAATATTATATAGCGTTTAAATTCAAGTTTACAATGTATTTGATGGAATGCGATTGGGAATTTGATGATGGAAATTGCACAAGGTGAGGCGAATACTCATCGCCAACGATTGGGGATTGGCCCACCCTGAGATAACCAATCAATTTATAGATAACAAATCGATTGGTCAAAATATTTAGCATGCCGAATTTATTATCAGGCTGCCCGTCCTTCATCTCAGAAGGAGAAACTCAATTTGTATAATAAAGAAATACGGGCTTATTATGCACAACTGTCAGGTTATCCCAAAGATCGATTAGCAAAATCGATCTATCTCTTTCTAACTTGTGTAGTGTTTTTTCCTCCTTCTCATCTCTCATGTCTCTTTTTAATTCATGTGGATTTATTCATGGCTTCTTATTTTCTATTTCTTCAATCCCTGGTGCACATACAATATACATAACTACGCTTTAGATTATATGAGAAATTAACTCTATGTTTATACAAAGTCTATCAAATTGAATAGAATGTGAACAATTAGTCGGAAAGAATTAAATCAATATCCTACCTTGTTCAATACTAATAAACGACAAACATAACCTTGTTTTGGACTGATCATGCAACAAAATTTAGGAAGAAATAACACAGGCTCAGTCTATTTTTCTATCCTTGTTCATAATATTATGTTATGATTTGTGTCGTTATGTCAATAGATAAATGAAATGAAATGATTTGCTTTTTCAATTTAATTTGTTACATAAAAGTTTTGTTTTTTTGTATAAAATTATTCGATGTCAAAGGAGAAATAGAATAAGGTCATTAAATTTTATCATTGTAGAGTGATGTTGTAAGATCACTCTTTGAACGTAAAAATAATGAATACAATACTTTCAAAGTCGTTAATAATGGATTGGAATAAAACTTGATGTGGAAAAAGTCAAATTCTCAAGTTCTCCGTGCATGCTTATTTGCTCAATGAAGCCAGTGCCTGAAATAATGTATGAATATATGTAATACTTCCTAGTAGATAAAGATGATCATTGGTTGATGATAGAAAGGACTTCCTAGTCCTAAATCCACCTAATGAAGATTATTTTCATTGAATTCCATCATAAGATTCGATAAATACTGGAACTAGAACCTGGGAATGTACATTTGAAAATGAAATGAACTTCAAATCTAGAACTAGGAAACAAATCATCTTTAGTCTCTCCAAGCAAAGAAGACATTCTGGAAAGATGAGAAAAACACTCCAGCTCGATTAATATTGGTTCAAAAATTATTAATATAGTCTCTAATTGTATATAAGAATGTTTACTACAATTTGAGAACATATCTTTGATTTTTTAACCAATATTGATCTAGCTGGAGTCATTTTCGCATCTTGCCAGAAAGTCTTCTTTGCTTGTACAGACTGCTAGCCCCCCAAGAAGTTCTCACATTCCGTTTTCTACAATAATTTATTGTGGCCCGGTTCCGAAAATCTAATCAGATGCTCCTCATATAATATGCGAGGGCATGCAGTATTTTAACGCATGTAAAATGAATATTATAGTCGTGTAATGTGAGATCTCTATCGTTTGCACCCCAAGACAAGCTGGATTACACAGGTTTTTCACCCGGGAGAAATATTATTCGATATCTCGGTCTCAATCGACGTTTATATCGATGTACACTCTACACTGCCAGTATATATGAATCAAAAGTATCTTTTGTCTTTTACTAGGAGGGAGAAAGTGTGCTAGTGAGTTGTGTTGGTTAGAAAGAGAGTGAGAGAGAGCGAGAGAGAGAGTGAGAGAGAGAGTGTGTGTATGAGTGAGAGAGAAAGAGAGAGAGTGTGTGTGTGAGAGAGAGAGAGAGAGAGGGCGTGAGGGAGAAGAAAGTGTGCACCTGTTTTCTTGAATAGTGATGAAAGAAAGATATCTCTCTCGACAAGTGAGAATCGTATCGCATTTTCAGGCAGTCAGGGTTTGAAAAGAGTGATGCTACAGCCGGAAATTAGCATTTTTATCGTTTTTTGAAACAAGTTCTCTTCTGATTTGAAACGACCACTAGATTGTTGCAAAGACGCCCCATCTCAAAACAAGAGCGGAACATTTGGTAGATATTCTGTTCAAGCAGAGAAGACATTCTGGCAAGATAGGAGATTGACTCCAGGTCGTTCAATATTAATTCAAAAGTTATCAATTTGTTCTCAAATTGTAGAAAACATTCTGATCTACAATTTGAGACCAAATTGATAATTTTTGAATCGATATTGACCGAGCTGGTGTCATTTCCACATCTTGCCAGATTGTCTTCTTTGCTTGGACAGGCTATATCGCGAGATGCCGTCTTATCACCTAAACTCAGCGGAATGGAGTCTGAAATAGTGCGATAGATCGATTTATTTATGAGTCGAACACTTCGATATTCGATTTGGTTGATATCGAGAGCAGCCTTATCAGCTGAATTCAGCCGGAAGAAGACTGAAGTTGTGCCATAGATCGATTTATTTATGAGTAGATCACTTCGATACTCGAACACTGATATAATATCAAACTCCAATATATGATTTTTATGAGCTTAAAATAAGATAGACTTTTTCATTTCAATTCTTTGTTGACTTGGTAAATATGAATCAACAATTATTAATTGACACTGTTTTTTCTATTTTCCAGGTTGGACAAACCAGCTACAGAACCATGGAGCTCAATTGCCGAACGTGAGTATCCTCAACTGTTCATTGTAAAATTATGATGAAAATCTATTGAAGAAATCGGAAGGTATTTTATCAATTTACGTATTGTAGATTACAGTAGCCTACTCCAATAGACTTCATTATTTATTATCTTTTCCATCATAATATTTTGGCATAAAAAAATCTGTTTTAAAATGACTGTTTGAAAGTGTAGAAGAACTACAGTATATTTCCCTGTTCCCATCTAGGAAAAAATAAGTTAGGCGAAGTGGAACAACCCTTAGATGGACTCCCCACCATTGATTTCTCCCATAATATTTCTCATCCATTATCCATCTCCATTAAACACCCATTAACGACAACGAATTATCACTCTAATCCATTGAATAACTCCATAAATATCCACAATTTCATGGCTAACATGCTCCATTTAATTCAAAGTTCACTAGATGCACTTTCATCATCTCAACTTGAATACCGCAGTACCGAGATCTCTCTTGAGAAATTCCCATCCCACACATTGAGATTCCGATCAAATTGACCAATAAAAAGCGGAGACAAGTGACGAGATGCAAATTATCAACTGCAGAGAGGAAGGTGTAACTGATTCTTATCTTAGATGCACTTACTCAGATTTCCACCTCGTATTTTATGCAGTTATCCGTTACTACAATCTGGTTTGCATTCTGTAAAAAAGTAATCTATGATTGAAGACAAGTGTTACTCTGTCCAAGCAAAGAAGACATCTTGGCAAGATGGGGAGACGACTCCAGCTCGGTCAATATTCATTCACAAATTATAAATTTGGTCTCAAATTGTAGATCAAAATGTTTCCTACAATTTGAGACCAAATTTTCAATTTTTGAACCAATATTGACCGAGCTGGAGTAATTTCCCCATCTTGCCAGAATGTCTTCTTTGCTTGGACAGATTAAAACAGTTAAATTGCATCCAGCATAAATACGATTGCTATGTTAATTATCGCACTACCCACTGAGTCATTGACATGGGGAAATGGTGACATCTACATGAAGAAAACTATATCTATTTTTCACTTATCTCAGCTATACAAATCCCATCTTTATACCTGTATATACTCACTGAAGTGACATCCAGCGTAGAACCAACAAATGGTCAATTTGTTTTGCATCTAGTAACGAGCTATTCTGCGCATGCGCGAGCGATTTGAATAATTCTAATGGTGGATTTAGTCGACGGATACATTTCCTGTGCAAAAAGTGTGTTTGATATGCTGCAGTTAGGATATCACAAGTGGGTGATACGTTGTAAAGTAGAGGTTGGAAATTGTGTGTGTGGTGTAACAAACGGCTACTGTATATTTGTTTAGTCTGTCCAAGCAAAGAAGACATCCTGGCAAGATGGGAAAATGACTCCAGATCGTTCAATATTTGTGAAAAAATGATAAATCCAGTTTCAAATTGTAGAAAATATTTTATGATCTTTGATTTGAGACCAAATTTATAATTTTTGAACCAATATTTATCGAGCTGGATTCATTTTCTCACCTTGCCAGAGGGTCTTCTTTGCTTGGACAGACTATAATACTAGATTTGTGGTGCTGTACACTTTTTCTAGTCCGCTTAGCACAATTTTCTTTTACATTTATATGAACCTTAGATCCAATGCTTCAACGATGATAAATTTTCGAACCATAAATTTAAATTTCATATCGGCGAGGACGTGTAAGATGGGGGATACAAAGTAATTCGATTCTGGAGTTACATGTTTTAATGTATCAGTTAACAAGAATATCAAGTATAATTTGTAGAGTATAAGGAATCGGTACACAATGTGGGGTTATGAATTGTAATTGGGATGTAACAAAAAGCATTGAAAAAATGGATTTTAGCTCACAAGATGCAAGGACAATTTTGCGTGGTAGGTTTTTTAATTAGAGTATTAGGATAAGAGGTGTGAAAAATGTAGACAATATCAACCATTATATAGTTCTCGACTAGAATTGAATTTGTGCTAAATGTTAAGAATATTCACAATGATGAAATAATTAAACAAAAAAATCATATAAAAAATGAGCTTAGAGATGTCATCAATTCAAGAGTTACAATTTTCTTGAAAACTCTGTGAAAATTATTTTTGTAATAAAATGTTCAATCATTCAAACTATAATAGTTTTTCATGTCATATTATCATTGAATTTCCTCAGTTTACACTCTAAGCCCAAAAAGTCAATTATATCCTGTACAATTTACTTTGAAATTAATTTTGATTTTCACTTACAAAAAGAAAGGCTACAATTAAATTAATGAATAACACCGTTTCCATTTCAAATATCAACTCCAGTTTATTATTTCCCATAAAAAAAATCAATCTACTAATTATACATCTACATAATTAGATTAAATTCAATTAAACTTCCATGAGATTGAATAAAACACACCTCGAAACTGTGAGGTAAGAAGATATAATGCGATGAGATTTCCAAGAATATAATGAGATCTCATGGAAAGGAACTGTGATTCTTTAGAATTTACAGATTCAAGCTATCATTCAAACCCTATTATCTCTTACAGAAGACACAATTTCAAATCCACCCCTAACTTTGAGTCCTTGCCTACTAGACTAGAACAGATACACTACCCATCTCTTCACAGCCCACTCTTCCTATCCCATAAACATATTTATATAGTTGGGTCTACTATAGTATGTCCAAACAAAGAAGACATTCCGGCAACATGGGGAAATGACTCCAGCACGGTCAATATTGTTTTGAAAACTATGAATTTGATCTCAAATTGTAGGAAAAATTCTGATCGACAATTCGAGACCAAATTTGTAATTTTTGAAGCAATATTAACCATGCTGAAGTAATTTCCCCATCTTGCCAGAATGTCTTCTTTGCTTGTACAGACTATAGGCTACCTGTTTTTCCCACCCTTACAATAGTGAGGGTGCTGCTGTATGTTTATCATGCCATTTCATCCTGTTTACATTTTTATTGACTCCCATCCACACGCTGGCTTCCGAAAAAGGGAAGCTAAATCATTTCTCCCACCTTAGCAAAAGTAACAGGATTTCTGGGTTTTCAACCCTTCGTGAGGTCAAAGACCAATATAGGGATACACGTGGGTAGGGGTGGATGCCTTGAAAGGGTAGTGTGGTGTATAAAAACCTGCAAAACTACATTTACATTAGGTTAATGGGTCAGGAGTCCACTGTTTATAATAGACTGGATTGACCCAGTTCTTTTTTCCTACATTCAAATCAAGATCTAATGTGTTGAAGGGATTCTCTTTCCCTAAAATCTTACACTGAACTGATTCTTTTCTGTAAAAGTAAGTGAATAAATTTGAAACTTTCAAGAAGGACATCCCTATTGATATCTTAATAAAGTTGTAACAGTTTAGAAGGGTGTTTCTTTCCCTTATCTCTTACACTTGACTGATTTTGATCAATTTCTTTATTCGATAAAAATGTGTGAATGAATATTTATTTCGTAACAATTTCTATTTTTCGATGGATTCCACTGCAATCTAGTAGGCTACTCACAATTCAGTTCTTACATAGATTTTTCCTACTTTATGATAACGACTACTATTTTTTTCTTTTTCATCGCAATCTAGCACTTGGTTAATGAACAGTTCAGTTCTTACATAGATTTTTCCTACTTTATGATAATGACTACTATTTTTTTCTCCTTTTTTATGAATTTCTTCGCAATCTAGCACTTGGTTAATGAACAGTTCAGTTCTTACATAGATTTTTCCTACTTTATGACAACTCATCCAAGCTGTATGTAGATTGAATACAGCGACTATACAAGAACAAGATGACGTCAGAAGTTATTAGCCAATAGAAAAAAAGACATGAGATGATCTTTTATAGTCACTGTAGATTGAAATGGTTTGGTCACCCCATTGATCGACATAATATGGATCCTTCTGTATTGTCGAAATTCGGCAAAAACTGAAAAGACTGTTATGGAGACATTCATGAACTTTCTATTATTTTTAATTTTTACTTACAATTTATCTTATTTAAACCTGTGAATTTTTTGTATTGAAATTGGCACCTGCTGAAAAACCTACGGGTTTAGCAGGACCGAAAATTGTAATAATTTATATCTCTATGAAATTGATTGATTGATTCACACGATACAACAGAGAAAATAATTTTGAATTCCATAAATTCTTCATAAATTTTTCTCTCCATCTTGTAGTTAATTGGTTGAACTCCACTGGCGGCTCGTGCCCACGAAACAAGTGAAGTGTCCGTATCTTCTACTGTACAGCACTTCACCTGTTTCGTGGAGTGTTGAACTCTGAAATAGAAATTAGTAGCTCTCAGCTATTTTACTGTGCCATTAACTTTGGTAATAATTCGAATCAGTTCAATTCCATAGATTTAGTTCTTGAAAATAACTTCGAGTTATACTTGTTACCTCGGGAACAAGCTTGTTCATTAGGTTTCAGGTATGTAATGGTTCCCTATTGAATACAGTACAAGAGAACCAACAATATGAAAATACATAAAATTATAATTGAAATCATAGCTATACAACATTTCAAATTGAACCAGAATCAGAATTATAATAGAGTAACAGTACAGAGAAGTAAAGGATATTGGAAAACCAATATGAAAACTTACAAAATTATAATTGAAATCATAGCTACAACTTTACAAATTGAACCAGAATCAGAATAACAATAGAGTAACAGTACAGAGTAGTGAATTATATTGGAAAACTAATATGAGAACATATAAAATAATTGAAATCATAGCTACAACATTTCGAATCACACCAGAATTGGAATTACAATAAATAAATAGCAGGGTTCAAATTTCTAATTTCACTTTCTAGGTACTATGGCCTACCTTTTCTTATTCATTATACAATTTCAATCTACTGCCCCCCCACCCCCATTCTCAATAATGCTTATTATATGTTAATGAATGGAGGAAACCTAACTTGGTCTTTTTACTACTAGTGCATTCAAATAAGATCTGTCCAAGCAAAGAAGACATTCGGTCAAGATGAGTATGAGACTCCAGCTCGATCAATATTAGTTTAAAAGTTATGAATTTGATCTCAAATTGCAGACCAGAATGTTTTCTACAATTTGAGACGAAATTAATTATTTTTGAGCTAATATTGGCCGAGCTGGAGTCATTTTCCCATCCTGCCAGAATATCTTCTTTGCTTGGACAGACTGTACCCTCTAAGATACTACAAAGGGTAACAAATAGCCTTTAGCTATGGCAGTTTTTATTTTTATTAAGTACAATGTCAACCTTTCAGTGGGAAATAATAAAAATAACTACTACCGTGGTACTATACAATGTCTATTATGAATAGGCTCCAAGGGGCCCCTGAATGCAAGGCACTGCAGAAAATGCATTGCTATTATGCAGTTCCGTGATGGTGCATATCAAAAAGCCTCTATTATTATGCAGTTGGAAGTGCATAAGGACGGTTGCACCAGACTTACATGTTGCAAGGAAGAGAAGTGTGATTTTTTTTATTTTGTTCTTCGTCTGATTCAGTCTAGCAATTCTTGTTCCCCTTGGAGCTTCTTATTCTTATTCCAATAATGTTATTTATTCCATGTCACTCCCAATGAAATATTTCATTCCCAGTAATTATCTTATTACAAACAATCTTTCTCAATCATGAGATTTGTATGTTTCCATAAGATTCATTTCAGAACAGCATATAAAATTGTACAGAATGATAGAAATTTGAAAAATAAAATTATAAAAAATTCGCTCCGGCAGCTGGCGGTCGGAAAGAGTGCATTTCAAATTCTATGATGGCTCGAATCATATGACTCATAATGAGCTATTCAGGGTATGAATTCAAAGGTGCCGTTTTCGAAAAACCCATAAAAAAACACAATTTTCGGCATATTATTCGCAATTTTCTCCGCCATTTTTGATTGGATTTTTTCCGTTGATGGCTCAAATTGTAGGGCATAATAAGGCTATTATACACACCAATTTTCAAAACGATCAAGTCATTGGTCAATTTGTAGTGATTTTTCAAAATTTTCATCCCCTGATTTCACCCCCTTCCCTTGGACCAATTTGGCTGGTTAACGAACTTGACCGAGATATTAACACTAATGATTTTTGTGCAAAATTTGGTCGCTCTCCGACAAGCCCTTCCGGAGTTATCGTGTTAACAAGAATCTGTACATATATAAATATATATATATATAGAGATATATGAATTTGAACGGACATCAGATTCGTGTTCTGGGGGCTCGGAAACGTGTAAAAAGTATATCGCATCATATATTTGCGATTATCCGGTCAAGACCAATAGTGCATTTTTCAAATGAAATGCACTAAAATTTAAAAGTAATAAGGGTATTAAACTTCCTAACCTCCAAATCACCAGTCCAGCCAGGAATTCAGGGGTTTTTCAAATTTTCCGCTTTGTTTATTTCAGTAACATACTCAAACAATACGGGAACCTAATTTATATAATTGAATACAATTTATTATAGCCTAACCAGCTTCCAGATTATAATTCAAATTGCGAGTATATTCTGATTAGTGCAATAGTATCCAAAGAAGCTTCGCATCTATAAAGGGTGGGTTTAGGTTGAATTTTGCATGAATTTCACTCAATCAAATTGAATAATTGCGTACTGTTCCCATTGTATATGGATTGCATAATATAAAAATTTAAAATAGTTATGAAATATACAGTGATATATGATAATGTTTATATTATAGTATTACTGTCTGCAAAAGAATTGAAAAATATTGTGAATACGATTTATATGTTGTAATGTAATTTACAAATGACTATATTGTACAATTAATATTATTATTGTAAGAGCTCAACTCACTCCACAATCAAAAGCCGACCCTATCAATCTCTCTTGTTCAGTACTCCCCTCTCCTTCTCTCTTCCTTTCCTCCCATTCTCTCTCTTCTTCTCATTTCTTCCCCTCGTGTTTCGCATAAAATTTTGCACAACATCTTGACTCTCTCTCACTTTGCACTAACCTCCCCTCTCCCCCCAGTGACATGACATCTCATTATAACGACATCCCAATATTGCACTCCAACCAACCGTTCATGTGAAGTAGTATTATAAAACACGTGCAAACGGATTGGAGAGCACACACACGATCTGGTTAACAATCTAATCAGTAGTTTTTTTCACAAAAACTTAGCAACTGAAACTACGAGTACTATACTTTTACTAGAGATACTATTAGTACCAAAATATACCATAATATTGATAAATAAAATGAAAAAGTGAATATCCTTTTTTAAAACTTTATAAGTATTATTTTTCACAGACATGTTTCGAGCTTAAGCCTATTTTCAATGTGACTAGAGTGATACTCATACCATGATATTTATGCAGTATTTTGACACTGGCGGCTCGTGCTAACGAAACAGGTGAAGTGCTGTACAGTAAAATATACGGGCACTTCACCTGTTTCGTGGACACGATGAGCCGACAGTGGCTTTTGAGTATAGCAGACGGCAAGAATTATAAATGTGGTCTTAATAGTGGATCAAATTGTTTCCTATACAATTTGAGATCGAAATTGATCATTTTTGAACCAATATTGACTAAGCTTGAGTCATTATCCCATCTTGCCAGAGGGTCTTCTTTGCTTGGACACACTACTGAATCACTAAACAACTACTATACTAGACTTTATACCATTATAGTGACTATTGACTGTATGAACAACTGCTCTATATAACTATATACAGTATGCAACTTGTCCCCCCCCCCATTATTTTAACAACAAAAGTGCATCCTAGCTGCATCCCTACTGCATGTAGTAATAGTAGTTGCAGTAGATATCGGTATATTCCTGATTGTTCCACAACTAGTTCTTGAATAAAAGTATCAGCTCCCAGCTCCCGTTTCACGAAATAAAAATCCCCCACCCTTTCGTGATTCCCGAATGCGAATCCTGTTAGGATAGTTTCTCCAGTTGGTGCTAGTGCAGTAACCGGTATACAGTGAGCAAAAATGTTTCACAAATATTTTTCAGGAGCGTAACGTTCCTGTTTCAGTTTGTACTAGTTAACTATAGTCTATCCAAGCGAAGAAGACATTCTGGCAACATGGAAAAACGACTCCAGCTCGGTCCATATTGGTTCGAAAAATATAAATTTTGTCTCACATTGTAGCAAACATTCTGGTCCACAATTTGAGACTAAATTTATTATTTTCAAATCAATATTGACCCGTCTGGAGTCATTTTTTCATCTAGCCAGAAAGTCTTCTTTGCTTGGACAGACTTTAACGGGAGTGAAATGTTTTTCCAAGATTTTTCGTGTAGCAATCCAGTTCCAATTTGCAATGTAACCCTTGTAACGGAATATATTTTTCGACGTTTAAGATGATGTTCTATACCCTATTCAAGATAACTTGTAACGAAATAATAGTAGCAGTGCAACGACAACTAGTATACCCTTGTTAATTGGATGTAAGGATGTTGTGCATAAGATTTTCCAGTTAAGGGTTCCAGTTTTAGAGAAAAATTTGAGACTTGACCCTTCTCGTGCAATTTAAATGGATGTAGTTGTATAATTTTTCATGTTCAAGTTGATTTTCTAGTATCAGTGAATTGCCAGCTAGTCTACCCTTGTTAATTGAATGTAAAGTTGTTGTGCAAAAGATTTTTCAAAAGTTAGATCCAGTTTTAGTGAGAAATTTGAGACTCAACCCTTTCTATGTTATAAAAATCAATGTACTCCGTAAAATGTTTAAGTTGTATTTCTAGTAGAAGTGCTCCGGTAACTGTAGTCTACCCTTGTTAATTGAATGTAAGGATATTGTGCATAAGATTTTTCAGTTGTGGGATCCAGTTTTAGAGAAAAGTTTGAGATCTAACCCTCTTAGTAAGGAAGATACAAATGAATGTAACATCCACATTGTGCAATTGAGTTTTAGTGAAAAGTGAGCTCTAGTATAAGCTTTTCTATTCAAAACTGAGAATAAGTTATCATGTCATAACAAGTTAGCCTACGTCTTGAAGTGATATTAGTGACATAATTATTATTATCAAGTGATCTGGAATCAATTTGGATCCGATTTTGGATATTTACATGATAAGCGCTCAGTTTCCGTAAGTAATCATCAATCTATTTTCATTTTGGATACATTTTTCTACCATTTATTATTATTTTTTTTTTTTTGTAAAATTCATTTTTATCTTGAACTATCATAATTTTCCCAAACCTACAGAACCTTTTTTTTATTATTAGGTTTAAAATTTATTAAAGAGATTGAAAAAGTCTCAATCATTGTATTTATCAATTTATTGTTACAATTGCAACTTGATATAGTCTGTCCAAGCAAAGAAGACCCTCTGGCAAGATAGGAAAATGACTCCATCTCAATCAATATTCGTTCAACAATTATAAATGTTGTCTTAATAGTAAATCAAATTGTTTCCCACAATATGGGATCGAATTCATAATTGTTGAACCAATATTGACCGAGCTTGAGTAATTTTCCAATCTTGCCAGAGGGTCTTCTTTGCATGGAAATACTATAGCAAATATTTCAAGCAAATGTGATGTTGAGTGAGTGGATGATGATGTTTATATATTATGGTGAATTAAGGTTAACATTATAATTTTCACTTTACCACCATTTACTTTTACTTAGACATTTTAATAAAGAGAAGCGATGAATGAAGGAAGAGAAGGTTGAATAAACTTGGGAAACTTATTATATTTATTTATTAAGGGGCCGGTTTCTCCAAATACGTTTACCTGAAATTTTAGTTTAAACTATCAGCTGTCAGTGTATGGTCACTTTAATTAACTTGTGTTTCAATTAAGCCAGCTGATGGTTCAATCCAAAATTCAGATTAACTTTTTTGGAGAAACCGGCCCTTGATGTTCATTTATTTTATTTATTAAGAAGATTGAAATAAAATAGGATTGAAACACAGACAAAATCCAAAACGTCAGAGTTTGATCAATATCATGTGAGACAGAAAACATTGAAATCGAACTTCAAAGCTAATAATTATGAAGTTTAAGATGTTGAGTATATTAAGAAGTTAACTTCCGCTAATTTTTTAACAATCAATAATCAATTAATTATTCCTTATGAAACTCTCTCCGTCTTAACACTTTCGTATAGCCTGTCCAAGAAGGCCCTCTGGCAAGGGAAAATGACTCCAGCTTGGTCAATATTTGTTCAAGGATTATAAATGTGGTCTTAATAGTAGATCATAAAATTGTTTCCTACGATTTGGGATCGAATTGATTATTCTTGAACCAATATTGACCGAGCTTGGGTCGTTTTCCTATCTTGCCAGATAGGTAGGAAGGTTCAGATAAGGTCTAGAAATGTTGTGTTACGATATTTTTGAATCCCGTTCAAGATTACGCTAGTAATCAGGTTTTTCAAAATTGTAGATGTTTTGCAGGTTGCATATTTTCCGCCTTGATACGACCAATCCTTACTGTAAATTCAATGGTTCAGCAAAATTATAGATGAACTAGTTTGGAAGATATTGAATCCAGTTTCAAACTATGTCCGATATTGTTCCCAAGGTTACGCTCAATATCAGCGTTTTACTATTTTTCGGAATTTTCAGAGTTTTTCTAGGATTTTTCGAGAATGAATTGGTGAAATTCCGATCGAAATTTGGTGAACCGGTCCAGATAAGGTCTAGAAATGCTGTGTTCAATAAATTTTGAATCCCTTCTGAACGGAATTTGCAGGCGAGTGAAGCGAGCCTGTTTGTCTTAGCTTACACTGACAGAGGTCATGCAGGCGAGCGAAGCGAGCCTGTTTGACTCACTGACACTGCTGATACTGTCGGGGGTCCAGGGGGCGGAAACTATGAAAACTAAGTTCCAAACTATGTCCCAGCCTGCCTAGGCGGAGAAGGCGAAGAGCCTGCCGGCTAGTAACTGTATAACTTTGGCTACATAACTGAATAAAAGTTTCCAATTCCTTCGATATTAACCGTTGAATCGAAACGAGCAATATCTGTCGTAAAATCAACATGCGTGAAGGCATTACGGTGAATTGGATTACATCGCATACAACCTGGGAATATGCCATACATGGATATGTTGGCCCTCATAAGGAATTAGAGGTGGTACGGTGGTTGTGAGAGGGGTGGAGGGGGTCGAAAATAATGTACCATGAAAGGAATAGATACCGGTCAAGAGCTGTAACAAGACATTTCAATCTTTCAAATAACACGCTACATTTACGTGAAATCTTTTTCCGTTCCTCCTCTTTTTCTTATTCTCTCCCTTTCTGTTCTTCGTTCTGTCCTGTTTCTACCTCTTCCTCTTCTTCATCCTTTCTCGCTTCTTCTCTTCTCCTTCACTTTCTTTTCATTTTTCTTCTTTTTCTTCTTCTTCCTTTCTTTCTCTTCTTCTTCTTCTTCTTCTTCTTCATCCTCTTCTTCTTCTTCTTCTTCTTCTTCTTCTTCTTCTTCTTTCTTCTTCTTCTTCTTCTTCTTCTTCTTCTTCTTCTTCTTCTTCTTCTTCTTCTTCTTCTTCTTCTTCTTCTTCTTCGAGTATAATATTTACCAAATATCAACCACATTAGAGAAAACAAGAAGAAGAAGAAGAAGAAGAAGAAGAAGAAGAAGAAGAAGAAGAAGAAGAAGAAGAAGAAGAAGAAGAGGACGAAGAAGAAGAAAAAGAACAAGGAGAAGGAGAAGAAGAAGAAGAGGAAGAAGAAGGAGAAGAAGAAGAAAACATGCAGAAGAAGAAGAAGAGGAAGAAGAAGGAGGATAAGAAGAAGAGGAAGAAGAAGTTTAGTTGAGGAAGTTGATTAGATTGTGACGTTGTGTTAATTGCGACTATTATGATTACATCATTCTTAATAGAAAACTGAACTTTAAAACTTAGGGCTGTTTAGAATAATTGAAAGTTTTTTTGAAGGGTGTTTGATTTTCATTTATTTTTCATTCTTAATAGTTTTGTTCTAAATATTTGAAAAAAATTATGTTGGAGTAGATTAATCTTCTCTTTACTGTTTTTAATATAATATGTCAATTTGTTGAGTGTTATAGTTGTCGCTAAAAGGGCATCTTATTAGTTAGTCTAATGATCTATTATTTATTATTTATTATTTATCTAGCGTAAAAGAAGAAGAATAGGAAAAGGGAGAGGAAGAGGAAGAGGAAAAGGAAGTAGAAGAAGAAGAAGAAGGAGAAGAAGAAGAAGGAGAAGAAGAAGAGGAAAAGGGAGATGAAGAGGAAAAGGAAGAAGAAGAAGAAAAAGAACAAGGAGGAGGAGAAGAAGAAGAAGAAGAAGAAGAAGAAGAAGAAGAAGAAGAAGAAGAAGAAGAAGAAGAAGAAGAAGAAGAAGTAGTAGAAGAAGAAGAAGAAGTCTCATCGAACAAAAAGACATTCCGGCAAGATGAGAAAATGACTTTATCTCGGTCAATATTTGTTCAAATCTTCATAATTTTAGTCTCAAATTGTATAAAACATTCTGCTCTACACTCTGAGACCAAATTAATCATTTTTGAACCAATATTAACCGAGCTGAAGTAAGTTTCCCATCTTGCCAGAATGTCTTCTTTGCTCGACCACACCATACTATCGTGTAATGCATCTAGGCTACATATAACTACTCAAGAAGCCAGTTTTAGCATGTCCAATATTTCCATGTTAAGTTCTCTCCAGGCAAAAGTTCATGTTATAGGGCACGGCTGAATGGATTCGCTGCGCGTTTTTTGGCATCGGATGTTGTCTGATGCAAATTGAGTTGTATGTGGAAGCTGTTATAGTCTGTTTAAGCAAAGAAGACATTCTTGTACGATGAGAAAATGACTCCATATCGGTCAATATTGGTACATAATTTTGGTCTCAAATTGTAGATTAGAATATTTCCTACAATACAAGACCAAATTCATAGTTTTAGAGTGAATATTGACCGAGCTGAAGTAAGTTTACCTTCTTGCCAGAATGTCTTCTTTGCTTGAACAGACTATATTATACCTTTGACGCGTTACAATTATACCGTACTCTGTAATTATTGTAATAACCTTTTCTAACCAGTTTGAAATCTATGGTTTTCAAGGATCGTTCTATTTACTTCAGTGTATGTTAACGTAACCATAGCGTAACATTAAACTTCAAATCACATCAACCTTACAGAGGTACTAGCATAGCTGACGTGAAAAAGTTAGGCCGTTTCGTCTGCTCCTTGGGCGCTCCAACAGCTGATGTTGTCGAATAGAGTTGTCAAATAACATAACACACTGGCGGCTCGTACCCACAAAACAGGTGAAGTGCCCGTATCTATTACTGTTTCGTCGACACGAGCTGCCAGTGATATAACAATGCCTTTGATCATGTTTTAGGAATCAAATAAGACTATAGATTACAGATTACAAATGATAAATTGTACAGATAACAGTTCATTCAAAAAATTGTACAGAATACAATTCGTTCAAACTATTCAACAGAATACTATTCGATAGAAAAATTGTACATTATAGAATTTGTTGAAAAGGTTGTTCAGAATAGAAAAAATACACTGACTAGATAAAAGACATTGAGGCCATTGACTGTCACGCTTTTGATTGGCCAGCTTGATCACGTGGTACAAATCCCCATTAAAACCCATGTTAAAATTAAAACAGATGGAAACAACATGGCGGTGGCGGGAAAAAATAGTTCCATTATAAACAGATTCAAGCATATTCATATAAAGATGGAAACAACATTGGGGAAATGGCCACACTGTAGAGAATACAGTGACTAGATAAAATCTAGTCACTGTATTAAAATAACTGTAATATAAAATATTAGATAATAGTAGCTCACGCTATCTATTGACAAATTTTGTAACTATCTGAGCAGCTCTTGTCTGTTCTGCTGGTTTGCGATTTGCTGGAGGCGTGGCTAGTTGGATGGGGAGCTTAGTGGGAGGGGACGACCGACCAATCGTATGGCGAGAGATATTTGGAGGCGTTCCCACTGTATTCGTTTCCGATTGGCTTGTTACTTGTTGCATGGTTGAATTGTTCAAAGCTCTTCCATTGGCTAATAGCGTCTGGATTAGATTGTAGAATGTCGTCAGAATCAGATATTGTAAGCATTCTTCCTAGTTATTACTGAGTCCAATTTATTGATTATTTTTTGACTTGTGATGAAGGCGAATTAGGACTCATAGATTTCCTCTTACTCTCAACATTGAAGGTTTTGAATTCAGTTATTGAATAGTATATAACTCTACTTATTGAATTGTTTATCATTAATGATCTCTACTATTGGCTCTTGGCTGATGGCTTGTATGCTAGATTGCATTAAAAAGTCTTATCAAACTCATGTTGGTGCATTTTATCGATTCCGGTGATAAAAAGGAGAATCTCCTGAAATTCAGTTTCTGTTGATAATCAATTTGATTATTCTTATCAATCAATACTATTGTGATTTTCATTATCAATCAAGATTTTTTGAATAAAATTATTTTTGACAATAATATTTTCGTAGAAGAATGCCTTACTATCTTCTAAATCAAAATAAGATACTTTTTCTATAATGATATAATACTGTATTTGTATATTTCAATTCAAAATGCCTCTCTTCTTCACTTACCTCCTAAATCAAATTCGTGAATATGGTTATTTTTAGCCCTGACCAAACTGCTCTGACCTCCGATTGGCTACCATAGTATTACGGTTTAACCAATAACATATCTATAGTAACAACATTGTAAAAACAACACAACACCCAGTAACAACATCAACCTTTGATGACCTTTACTTACATTCCGGACAACAGTGCCGTTCAATAACAATCGAAAACTGCAACGATCGATAATTTCGATTGTCAATATCGACTTTAATCCGAGCACATTCACTGTTACGGTTATGATGCGTTGTTATACTCTGTCCGAGCAAAGAAGACATTCTGGCAAGATGGGGAAATGACTCCTGTTCGATCATTATTCTAACAAAAATGATGAATCTGATCTCAAATTGTAGAGAACATTCCGTTCTATGATTTGAAACCAAATTTATAACTTTTGAACCAATATTGATCGAGCTGGAGTGATTTCCCCATCTTGTCGGAATGTCTTCTTTGCTTGGACGGACTATATAATATGTAGGTTTAAATTATGGTTATGGCAATGTCCCGTGTCCGTATTATGGAGTGTGAGAGGCCTCCACTCCTCTTCAACTATAATAATAAAACGGTTATAACAATAATTTCACAGGCAGTCCGGCTTGTTAGGTGATTGGATTGGTCAATGCACGGACTGCCAAGGCGGTAGGCGTTTAATCAACGGATTACAGTCGTTGAATTAACTGTTCATCGATATTCAACTGTTTTCAGAGGAAGAATTTGACTGATGATTGAATCTGAAGAGCTGATCCCTTTGATTTTTGTACGAAGGGATAATTATTAGTACCGAATATTAATTAGTTTAATAAACAGGTGTGGAATATGTAAGGGTGGAATATGTATATGATCTCAATGGAATATGTATGATCTGGAATATGAGTAAATATGTAAGGGTTGTGGATAGAAATATTTACAAAACTTGAGCCTTAAGGCCTCTTGACACGAGGATTTCTAATACGCAGTACTATAGTCCGTCCAATACGAAGACCAAGATGAGATCGTACAGCAAGGATATTGATTCAAAATATATTACATAATGAGTCTCAATCGAAAACAGGTTATTATCTACAATTTGAGACCAAATCAAAATAATTATGAGTTTGTAAACTTTTCCACTCGAATTATGTACAGTTTTTTTCGTCATACTAGACTGAGAAGGATTTATTAAACCCCAAAGAACTGAAAACATCAACTGAAGCCAACATAACCCCAACACAACACTAGTGAACAAACGCACACAGTGAACTGTCATGGCGGCTCGTTTGACTCGTTTATTCATACGTTAGATTTTGGAAAAAACAGCTGGGATAGATTTTCAGTGCTGTAATTATCATCGTGACGATGACTAGTGCTGTAATAATCATCAAAATGATTATTGCATTCAGAACAGCTGATCTTTGATTCTCATGTAAACGGCAATTTTCCAAACGCAAATCTAGCTTGGAAAGTTGTGTATTACATACGAGTATGGCGAAAAAAAATTTCGCAACTTGGCTTAGGAAAAGTGAGGTTAAGGGCGAAAACAAGTTCAGTATTCATTTTTTTAAACTTGGTGTTTTATAAATATTTTTATTTATTTTATTAGAAAATACCTAAACTAAGTTAAAATGCACTAAAAATGTTCAAGCATTGAAAATTAGCTTATTTCCAATATGGCGGCGATTCATGATCATTTCAAATGTCTCTTATAGTCTGACCAAGCAAAGGAGAGCCTCTGCCAAGATGGGAAAATGACTCCAGCTGGGTCAATATTGTTTCAAAAATTATTAATATGGTCTCAAATTGTAGGAAACAATTTGATCCACTATTAAGACCACATTTATAATTCTTGAACAAATATTGACCAAGCTGGAGTCATTTTCCCATCTTGCCAGAGGCTCTTCTTTCCTTGGCCAGACTATATCAACGAGTCTCATTCCTATGTCAATTTAGGAATCTTGTTTTACTATTAAATTACAACTTCGAATACTCCTCAACTCCTTGCTTCCTTTACTTTATTTAGAAAGGCGAAGTTAGGGTACAGCGGGACCTCTCTTACACTTAACTCTCATTGAACTTAAATTCAACCATTGATGAGGAACTTTTATAAGGATTCTGATGGTTTACTAATGTCCGGAGAGATTTTTTAATGTACGAGAAATTACAGTTAACAATATAAGAACATTCGAATAGAATATTTTCCTGTCAATTGAACAATATTTCAAAAGTCAAAGTTAGAAACACGTTAACGTCTCAACCAGTTAACGTGTTTAACGAGAAACAGTTTCTTCAACGTATTGCCCCTTGGCATCATGCCGTAATCGAACTAGTTCTCATTTCAGCAATGAGTGGCTTTGTTTCAACTGTTTTGGCCCGATGATTAACGATTTAACGGCAACCCACAGATTAACTACACTCGTTAATTTTGCAGCAATTCAAATCGATATCTGCCCTGCTATAGTCGGTCCAAGCAGAGAAGACATTCTGGCAAGATGGGAGAATGACTCTAGCTCAATCAATATTGATTCAAAAATTTTAATTTTTTCTCGAATTGTAGAGCGAAATGTTTTCTACAATTTGAGACAAAATTAATAATTTTTGAACAAATATTTACCGAGCTGTAGTCATTTTCCCATCTTGCCAGAATGTCTTCTCTGCTTGAACAGACTATAATAGAGTTGCAGCCTACATTCTGACACCTACAGAATGCACCGGCAATTGGCAATTGCAACGACTTGTGAAATTGCAGCAATGCAACTGTGAAAATTGCATCGGATAACGCGAACTGCATCGTCCAAAGAGTAATTTAGAGCTAGTTATGGAGATTGAAGCATACAAATTTGAAGAGCCGCCATTAGGAGACTCGTGATAATAAGACCACTCCTGGAACCTTTGGAATGTGTAAAACACTGTATTATCAAAGCAATTTGTGATCATATTATAGAATGTGGCAACTCAAATATCGATGTGTTGTGATAACCATACAAGTACTTAGTTGATAAATGAAAATAGAAATCACACTACCCTTTTAGTATTTTTTTAGCATGTTTTGCTCTCTTAAAATGTACTTAGATGATAGTACAGTATACTCAGTTTCTATCACTGGCGGCTCCTGCCCACGGAACAGGTGAAGTGCCTGTATCTTTTACTGTACAGCACTTCACCTAATTCGTGGGCACGAGCCGCCAGTGGTTTCTATTATACTTTAAGAAGGCTTTTGTAGTTTATGGAACTCTTGCAATAGTAAGATTCGAGGCATATTTAACATTGTTACACAAATAGTAATGGACCATATATAGTCTAAAATAATGAAGTTCAAAGACAATAATACTCATGTAATTTATGTGAGTTTTAACACTTATTCCTCATGAATTTCGAATAAACAAGAAACCGTTTCAACACTTGATTATACGTATGAGTAGACAAGTTAGTACAAAATTAAATCCTAGTAATCGTTAGTACTCTCGTGTGTAAACTAAATAAATTTAACTCCAGTGAATATTGAAATTAATGTATTTGAAAAAAACAACCATAATCAACCACGTTATCCATAATAAATAACTATTTTATTGTGTTTGAATTTTAGAAACCTTTTGTGTTCATCAAATTGTTGCATTATAACATCTACAAAATGAAAATCCGAAGATATCTCCGAGAATCTAGATCCTACCTAACCTAGCTTTTAACAGTGGAAGAGTCGAAAAACTAAAAACACTAATATTCAGTTGAATAAACTGTTTCAAAGCCCACGTAATAGCCTACTAATAATAATCGAAGAAGTCAGGAAACTACTTTCTCGTCCAAGCGAAGAAGACATTCTGGCAAGATGGAAAAATTACTCCAGCTCGGTCAATATTCGTTCAAGCATTATAAATTTGGTTTCAATTTATATATTGGAATGTTTTTCTCAATTTGAGACTAAATTTATCATTTTTTAACCAATATTGGCCGAGCTGGAGTCATTTTCCTATCTTACCAGAATGTCTTCTTAACTTGAACAGATTACACTAATCCGTTAATAAAAAGGTGCAAACGTGTTTCTAGAGGAGGAAAAGATGGATACGCGATTCAGACCACCAAAGATTATCTAAAGATTGTATTCAATGATCCATAACATTAAGCTTTTACCATACTAGTCTAATCAAATTAAATCCTAATAATTGTTAATATTAGCTAGAAGATTGCTATCGGATTCGATTTCTTACAATAAAGTGGATAGAAATTGATTTCGACCATTTTTATCAGACATTTTTCAATTGAGAAAGAAACACCCATTAGAACCTGAAGATACACTTTTTTTTATAGTTAAAACCCTGGTCAGAAAACCTTCAAAAAATGATTATTGGGTCAACTTCAGATTCAACTGAGCAATAGATTTTAATGAAATTAAATCGGATAAAAATTGAATAGGCTAATCAATGAAATTTGTAAAAAATCCAAACACAATAGACTTGTGAATGTTTGACAAGTAGAAAATTATTAATTTGGTGGCCCACTGGCGGCTCGTGCCCACGGAACAGGTGAAGTGCTCGTATCTTTCACTGTACAGCACTTCACCTTTATCGTGGGTACGAGCCGCCAGTTATCTCAAATTGTAGAAAACATTTTGCTCTACAATTAGGCCAATGGAACCTAATCCATGTATGACGATGCTTATGATGATGCTGATAATGAGTATGATGATGATGATGATGATGATGATGATGATGATATTATTGAATTTGTGATTTTTAAACCAATGTTGACCAAGCTGGAGTCATCTCCAATTCTAACAAAATGTCTTCTTCTATGAGAATAGCATGGATCGATAATGAGTTATGAGTTGCATGAGTCGGTAATGAGTTATGAGTTAGAACTGTCATTTTAAAATGTAATTCTAATGGAGTCTGATTTCACAACATTCCTAAGTAACAATTCAAGCAAAGCTTGCCCTCAATTACTACGAACTCTCACACTTAATTTTCCAGCATAATTGAGCGATTTTTATCACAATTAACAAGCTAAGATACCCATATCTGTAACGGTATCCCGTCAATAGCTCAACTTTTAACGAAGAAATCCTCTGAAGCATGCCTAGGTCTAGCAGGTGCCAAGGTAGCTGGCGGTTTGATAATCACTTTTATTAATGATCTGCTCTGTCAGGACAGTTTGTAAGCTGTCTGCCACAGGAAAACAGTTAAGCTAAGGTTGATCTTGACTTAATAAGCACCCGCAGATCGCTAGCCGACCGTCCCGATAGAGCTGTGCATTAAAAACAGTAACTTTACAATCGCCAATTTTGGTGGAATCTGTTATGCTACTAGCTAGTTTCTCCTTCGACTTTATAGACCCATTTGCATTCTAATGCAGAATTTTTCCAAGCATATTATTCTTAATTAGACAGGGCCAAACATGTTAGATTTTATCACGGAAAAAGTGTCTTAAAAATCATAAAAACGGTTAAAATTCACATTATCCTCAGTTTCACCTGTAGATACGAACCTAGACGATTTTTTACAAGATATAAATGACGACTTTAAGGTGTTTATGATTGGTCGATGTTTTGGGAAAATGAATATTTTGACATAAAAATTCCTGCTCATGATGGCATGTTTTTAACACGAAAGTTTTTGAGGAAAATGTAAATTCTTGTTTGTAATACATATAAATTGCATTTCGCAGTGCTTCTGAGGAGTTGATGTTCGATAGGAATATATTTTTCATATCAAGATTCAAGAAACATGCAGATTGTGATCTTAATTTCAGTCAGAATGGCGTTGGTTTTGTGATAATGTGGCCAAAATTAGTTCGAACAAAGTTAATGTACATGAGTTTGAGTCACTTCATAAAATTTTGAATCAAGATTGCAACTGCTTTTCTGCTACCTGCAATGGATTGGAGATAAAATTTTAGCAGGTTTGTAAAGTATGCAGTACTTGATGCAAGTATGCATAAAGTGTTATAATTATAATCTAAACATGATGGGTTACCTGTATCTCAAGATGCTAAGAAATTTCTCTTGAACCTGATGTATCTTAACAGTTATCTTAAAGATCCTACAAAAACTGTATCCTAATATTCCTGAATACTCATTCAGAAATACTATAGTAGCCTATAGAAGCATTTCGTTCTCTTTCCAATATAGGCTAACCAATATAACATAGGGAAAGGCATATAATATGAATACTAATTTTTTGAAAATTATTCATGTACGAGTATTGGAGAATATAGAAAAGAATTCACCAGTCACATTCGATTTTCACGTAAGTTGGGAAAATGACTCCAGCTCGGTCAATATTGGTTCAAAAATTGAAACCTTGGTTTGGATTTACAACGAACAATCTTCTCTACAATTTAATACCAAATGAATTATTTTTGAACCAATACTGACCGAGCTGGAGTCATTTTCCCATCATGCCGGAATGTCTTCTTTACTTGAAAAGACTATAAAAGATAAGTTAGATAGGCACATAGATAAAGAAGATGAAGCTTCCAGAAATATCACTACATCCCCTACCCTATCACTATACTACCTTCATACTGTACTGTATTATTTTGTGAAATAGGTTGCCCTGTATGCCTCGCTCATAGTGAATGAGGAATGCACTTATAGGTTATAGAACGACATCTAACTACTGTATGCATCATATAAGTCGGGTGGGAAGGATGCATTATAGCCTCCAACTTATACTATAATCAACATCTTTAAGAAACTTCGATTAGCCATAAAAACATCATTGCTTGGCTGCCGTTAAGTTCAGTATGTATAGATATATACATAATGTAGTTCGTAGAAAGTGAGAAGACACGCCGTAACAATGGAAAGTGTATTAGATGGAGTGCCTTCTCAGCTTGCGCCATCTATATATATATTATGTTTATATTATGGATGGCCAATTTTGTCGAGTGATAGAGGTATGCTGTGGGCATAAATAGGGAGAAAGGTCCCCCCCCCCCACCAAGTATCTGGATCGTAATTCATCTGGGGAAATGCGAATAGTTGGAGGAAGAATGAGTGTAATGGAGTAGAAGAAGAAGGTTGAATGGAAAGAGAGTGGAAAACATAAAGAAGAAGAGAAAGAAAAAGAAGGAGCGGAAGAAAAAGAAGAAGAAGAAGAGGAAGAAGGAGGAGGAGGAGAAGTAGAAGAAGAAGAAGAAGAAGAAGAAGAAGAAGAAGAAGAAGAAGAAGAAGAAGAAGAAGAAGAAGAAGAAGAAGAAGAAGAAGAAGAAGAAGAAGAAGAAGAAGAAGAAGAAGATGAAGAAGAAAAGGAACAAGAAGGAGATTAAGAAGAAGAAAAGGAACAAGAAGAAGGAGAAGAAGAAGTGGAAGAAGAAGAAAAAAGGAACAAGAAGAAGGGGGAGGAGAAGAAGAAGAAGAAGCAGAAGAAGAAGAAGAAGAAGAAGAAGCATTGGAAATGTTATTTAAAGAAATATTGGAGCATTGCAAGAAAAATGAGAGAAATTCAGGTGAAAAGACCTAATAAAGAAGATAAGAATAGAGGGGAATGGAGGAAGAGATGAGAAAGGAGTAGGAAGAGGACCTGGAAGGAAGAACAGAAACGGAGGGTGATATGGACGTGAAAATTGAGAAACTAAGAACAATTTGCGAAGGAGAAATACGAACAAGGGGGAAAAGAAACAAGAAAGTTAAGAATGAGGAATTATATTATATTAGATTAGGCTACTATATTCAAATAGATGACAAAATTCGGCTTAGATTCTACATTGTAATATAAATGAGTAAAACAAAATTTCCCTATAATTTCACAAAATAGAAACTTCTAGTAAAAATACGGAAAAACGGTGATGTGATAGATTATTAATAATAAATTATATAATAAAAAATTAAAATAATGTAATAAATTCATAAAAAATTTTGAAAAATTTAATTCGAGGTTCTGCAAAATTAATAAGGAGTTATCTAAGTGACGAGGCGGAATATATGTTCACTCTTTGGAATGATAATAAGGATATCCTTTCCATTAACACTTGACCTTGAGAGAGAGTTTGTGTGAGAGAAAGAAAAAGTAAAGGATGAGGAAGGAGAATGAGAAGAGGGAAATGAAGAATGAGGAAGAAGAGTGAGAAAGAGTGAAGGAAAGAGAGGAAGAAGCAAGAGAAGAGAAAAAGAAGAAAGTGAAGAGAAAAAAGTGATGGCGGTGAAAGGAAAATCTACAAGACACCAAAAAGAAAAAATTGGCAGTTGTCGAATGTCTGTCACGTGTGCCCAGCTCTATCAGGACAGTCAGCAAGCCATTTACGGAAGCATGATAACGATTCGAGAACTGATGCAGCTAAACTGTTTGCTAGAAAAAGAAATATTTGAGAGAAAGAGAAGGAATCTCTCAGAAACTCTCAAATACCTGTTCCTTGATCCACAACAAGTAGTCTACAACATGTCAAGTAATGTGAAGTAAATACTGGTACTCGGTTAAGTCAAAACAAATTCCATGTATAATTTTTAATTGCTTTGACTTGTTTGTTTATAAAATCAATTAATCGAATAACATAAACAACATTAGTTCAACGACTTGTGGATTATATATGTGGAAGACGGAAGAGATCAGTCTTAAGTTCACATGTCGATCTAGGTACTTTATTCAATTTTTATTAATTTATAATTTATTCAATTATAATTAGAAAGTATTGAAATCAATTATTTTAGTTTATTATACATTCTTCAAGAGCTGTTTCAATAGAATCTATATCAACTGAAGAAGGAATTGATTCATTCAATTCAGTTAAGCCTACTATCATAATATTATAATTAGAATAATACAAAATGTATAGATCCAATACAAGAACACAAGAATTGTAGAGCAGATAGAAAGTAGTGTTTAGTGGTAGGCTTAGAGGAATTCTGTAATAAAGCTACTAATTAATAATCATTAATAGTTACTAGCCTACAAATACCACAAACCATCGAAGAATATTCATATCAGTTTTATAAGATGAAAGCTCAACTAGCAATGATTAAATCATGGAAGATATTTTGCAGACGGAAGGAAATTGCCAATCTAGGCGGAAATTGAGGAGGCCGGATATGACAATAAAACCATTATTATACTTATATACATAGAAGACGTATCTATACATACCTATCAGTTATCCTGTATTTATAAACGCGAGGAGAGGAAGTCCATGAGGAAGCTGCAAGCAATGGAATTTCTCAATTATTTATAGTCCAGTCAATGAACCATTTCAATTGGTAGTAACTTCTTCAAAATACTATGCTCTATTTCATGTAACTTTCGGCTTGAAATACATTGTATTCCCTTATCTTATACGTGTTAAGCAGAGTCGGAAGTTTTACTATGAAAGTCCATGCGGGGATATAATTATTCCATGAATACTTTTTTACCTTATTTTATTGTACAGTGATTTTTATTATAAAAATAGAGAATTTCAATTGAATTGAACTATACTCACTCAGTGTACTCCATCATAGTCAAACTACCGAAAATCGAGTTACCGGTTTTGGTTGTTACGCCATTATCAATCTCTGGTAAATCATCGTATTGAGATTGATAGGCCTAATGGTGTAGCAACCGAAACCGGTATCTCGATCTTCTTATAAATCTGTGGTTTGACAATATCTCGAGTTTCTTATAACAACAAATCCAAGGGAGATTTGAGACAAAACTAATCAGCTGTTTTCATTCTTAAGCACTAAAACAGATGACAGGATATACGTCCTGCAACATGCTGTGATACTTACTAAAAATTTAAAATAATTCAAATCAAAGTACCGCTTTAAATATTTTTTTTTCACAATATGTTTCGGCGTTCTAGAGCCATTTTCAAGTGTTACTTGATTTGAACTATTTTAAAGTTTTAATGAATACAGTAGCCCTAAGAGAAAATCAGTATGCTGTGGTACTATTTCATTGTAAATGGCCATTTCTCTGTAACTGACCATTCTATTCTAACTGACTATTCCATTGTAACTGACCACTGTAACTGACTATTCCACTACCAATCATCTCCCAACACTCATAAAACCTTCTCCAATCTCACAACAATCCCCATTCACAGTAGTCAATTCGAATTTGAAATCATTTAACCCCGGGCAAAATGTACAGAACTGCAGCCTCCATCATGTATAGTCTGTTTAAGCAAAGAAGACATTCTGGCAAGATAGAAAAATTACTCCAGCTCGGTCAATATTGGTTCAAAAATTATTTATTTAGTTTCAAATTGTAGGAATCATTCTGCTTTACAATTTCAGACTAAATTTTCAATTTTTGAATCAATATTGACCGAGCTGGAGTCACTCTTCCATCTAGCCAGAATGTCTTCTTTGCTTGGACTGACTACAATTTTTCGGCTTCAGCATGCACTTCACGTACAGATAAACAATCTTAATGTAACCGAGAACCCGTTCCGGAAAAAATCGTGTGCGGAATTTTTATGTAAATTTCAGTTTTATTTAAATTTGAAATTGAATCCCGTCCTACTATTGGTTGATTGATTCGGACCACCTCAATGGCCCTTGTAAAAGAGGCACCTGGTTTGAATCAAATTGAAGCCTCAAGCCTGCCATTAGCTCCAGGATTGATAACACGGTAACGGAGCTGCCAATTCGTATTCAAAACAAATAATAAAGCCGACAATTCCTGGTTTTGCAGTTTGCAGAACTCGCAACAGAAGCTTTTTCGGGTGTTAATGGCTCAGGAGATAACTGAGAGAGAGGTATTTTTTCCATATAATACGTGATTTTAATCATCAAATTGAAAAATTTGGCAAAACCTACTTAAACCTTCTCCAATACTTATTTTCTCTTAGGGCTGCTGTATTCGTTGAAACTTAATTATACTTAACGTTAAAAATAATTACAAATACACTAAATACAATAAATAACAAATAACAATAAATACACTTGGAAATGGCTCTAGAACGCCGAAACATGTTGTGTGAAATAAAAATATTTTAAAAAAGGTTACTTTGATTATAATTAATTTAAAGTTTTAAACCTTCTCAAACGACAACCTTGGCTGTCCAAGCAAAGAAGATATTCTGGCATGATGGGGAAAATGGCTCCAGCTCGGTCAATACGGTACTAATTATAAAATTGTGTCAATTTGTAATTGGAAACATTTTTATCTATAATTTGAGACCAAATTGATAATTTTTGAATCACCATTCAATTGAGCTGGAGTCATTTTCCCATCTTGGAAGAATGTCTTCTTTGCTTGGAAAGACATTACCATGAGAATGCTTCTTCCAAGTTTCATTGTGATTTTATGGTTATTGAGTGCCTGAAAGAATGAAAAATGAGGATTCATTTATAAATTTTAGTACGAAGTAAATACACAATTCATGAAAATAAGAAACAGGGAATTGTCCAAAACTTCTTAGATTCATAAATTTATTAATAATGTTTTATTGGAATCTCCATATATTGCTATATTAGTAAACAAAGAACTAAAAATTCTTCTATCATAAATTTATGTCGATAAAAATTGAGTTTAGTTGGATCTCACTATGCTTGTTCAAGAATTTAGGTGATTGTTGAATGACTGTTATCAAATCTCAGCTCAGTCAGGACAGTCTGGAGCTTTATTCAGAGCGAATAAGTAAATCCAGGAATGCTCTCATTCCTATTTAATCTCGCAGACAGCTCGCCGACTGTCCTGACAGAGCAGAGAATTGATAAGAATAATAACAGTCATTCGCCAACCGCTCAACTTTTTGGCGTCAGGTATTACTGTATATAGTTTTATATCATATCTAACTTATCGTATACTATATCTAATTATATTACTTTGTTATTATTGCTACAACTAATGTAGTCTATAATAGTGTATCTTAAGTTTTTAATTTTGTTCAATTTCACTTGACTTTAAAGTTTGAAACTAGTCGTGAGGGAAAATAACTTATTTATAGGGAACTGTGATTATTTATTCATTTACCATCTATATCACTATAAGATTGTTATTTATTTTAAATAATATTATCAAAGTACCCTCTTCGAATTATTTTTTCAATGCATTAAATGTTTCAACTACTAATTATAGTCATTTGAAAATGACTATAATTAGTTGAAACATGTAATGCATTGAAAAAATAATTCAAAAAGGGTACTTTGATAATTATTCAAAATAGAAAAAGTGATAAATGTAGCCCTGAGATTTGGGAAACACTATAAGATTGTTTACTAAAGAGGATTCTTTAATTTAGTATGGCTACTCCATACTAGATTTACATTACATCTTCCCAAGGCCTACCTACGACATAGGCAATCATTGCAGCCCCATTTATATCCTGTCCAAGCAAAGAAGACATTCTTACAAGATGGGAAAATGACTCCAGCTCGGCCAATATTGATTCAATATTCATAAATTTGATCTTAAATTGTAGGAAACAATCTGCTTTACAATTCAAGACTGAGTTTATAATTTTTGAAATAATATTTACCGAGCTGAAGTCATTCTCCCATCTTCCCATAATGTCTTCTTCGTTCTTCAAGGTCAGAGATCACTTTTTGTCCCGACCCTCTTTAGACTTTAACGGTCGCCACTTAGAAAGGAAGATGAGTCCGAAACGCGCCCTGATTGGTTGAGGGGGAGCGCCTGCGTGGATTTCAGCCAATTAGAGGACAGCTTCAATTGAGCCACCCTCTTAACCATGGGGCAGGCGCAGTGTCCCAACAGATATACAAAAAACTCATCTCACCCCTCTTTAGCAATAGAATGCCGGTTATAGGTGACCTTTTGACGTTGTAACACGCAGACAGGGAGTTATATCTATCTATGGAGCATAGTATAGTGTTACTATTACTACAATAATTATAGGAGCATCTCAATCCTAGATGCTACATAGCCTATTACACATGTACTATTACTATAATCTAATCATAGGAGCATTACAAACTTAGAAGATGAATTGTTGGTATCAATAAAATTCATCATAGTGGTATCATTAACAATCGAAGAATACACAATGATATAAAATGTATAATACCAGAATAAATGCTATATATTCAACATAGATCGGGTGAGTCCGTAGTTCGTTCATTCATTCAATGATGACATATTATTTGCTCAAACAATTTTCAACTCTCTTCAAGTCTGATTTAGATTTCTTCAAATGTGGATGAAAATAGGTAGTGCATTCCTAGGAGTTGAATAATTGAACCTATGGAAATTTGAGTAAAGCTTTTAAAATATTAACGCTACAACATTCAAGGAATTCACGCATTCAAGAAATTTTTGTCTTTATGAGAAAAAGCGTACGGTACCGTATTAATACTGTATGACAGGTATACACTCATGATATTATCATGGATGATTAGTCTATGGTAATACTGAGTTGAATTCCCACCAAGTCTCAATGTAGCTTCATTCCTGTCTTTCAAAATTAGCTTCAAAAATATTCAATCATTAAAAATAGGCTGAATGATTCAACTCGCTATCTATTTTTGCTTCTCATTAAAGTCAATGACCCTCTAGAGTTCAATAAACGATGTTTCAAGAAAGGTACAAGGTTCATAATTGCAGTAGACTCACTAATTTTAAGCTTATCCTCATCCAAGTTCAATGATCGATTTTGGAGAATAAGGCCGGAGATTAACGTTTTCTACTAGATTTTCCTCATAACACAATTCGACACGGCTCGATCACCCGGAAATTCATTCATGAAATATTCATTCAGGCATTCATTCATGAACAGAACCGTTCACCTGTTTCTCAAACGGTAGACGAAGTTTAGCATAATTAAATTAAATTACATACTCCACATATTAATTAGCCAGTGATTGGACTGATGTAATTGAAGAGGAAACTGACTGCTATAATATAATCTGTCCAAGCAAAGAAGACATTCTGGCAAGATGGGAAAATTACTCCAGCTCAGTCAATATTGTTTCGAGAATTATAAATTTGGTTTCAAATTATAGATCAAAATGTTTCCTACAATTTCAGACCAAATCAATGATTTTTGAACCAATATTAACCGAGCTGGAGTAATTTTCTCATCATGCCAGAATGTCTTCTTTGCTGGGACAGAATATAGCTTCGCTGAGCTGAACACTTCATATATGAAAATTCGCTATAATTTAAGCTATCACTCTATACAGCCGACTTGAAAATATATGGGTGCGACTTGAATATGAGCTGGTAATTTAAATTCATCCGTTCATTTTCAACCCATCATTATTCTTGACTTGTTAATGTTGAAAGTATTATTTATTATGAAATAAATCTCGATTTGACAACATGCGTTCCAGTTCGTATGGGAATTTGATGGAAATATGTAAAGTATGAAGTATAATATTTCTTTGGAGGAAATTAAACTTTAAACTTAGGGCTATTTAAAATAATTGATAAATTAAATGAAAAGTCTAATACTCTTTTTAAAAAACTTTAGAAGTATTATTTTACATACATGTTTCGGGACAGCCCATTATCAATTCTTTGGAGGATTATTTTTCCCAACAAGCTTATCTACACAGTCAATCTAGGCGAAGTCCTTGATTCAATGACAGTAATGACAAAAATAATTGTTGTTGTCATTGAAATTACAATTAAATTAATAATTATTTTCAATACTTATTTCATTGATTCGCATTAGATAGAGTGAATAGTTTTAATCTGATCATTATGTGATAATTTAAGTTTTAAATTTTACTTGAAATTCATTCAAACAATAGTATCTTGTGTCTCAATATATAAAATATATTTGATACTTTTGAATTAATTTGTAGCCTAGATAACAGCAAATAGATGAAGTGATACGGTGTTTATTGATGTACAAAATTCATGAATAACTGGTTAATCCATCAAAATTCAATATTTTATAATAAATTTGCTGTTGTACATTGTAAACGCCTCACCTGAATACAACAATTATTCTAATACTTCTTTTCTTTTAGGGCTTCTGTATTTTTTGAAACTTTAAAAAATGATCACAATAAGAGTGACACTTGAAAATGGCAAATTAGCCGAAACATGTTGTGTGAAATAAAAAAATATTTTCAAAAGGGTACACTGATTGTAATCATTTTTTAAAGTTTCAAAAACAATTATTCTGTTTTCTGTTTGTGATGCGTATTCAAGTAACAAAACAAGATGGCGAATCATTTACCCGGTAACGACTCACCTTCTCTCCACTGGCGGCTCGTGCCCACGAAACAGGTGAAGTGCCCGTATCTTTCACTGTACAACACTTCACCTGTTTCATGGGCACGAGCCGCCAGTGCGTTCTCTCCAATTACTCTCTTATCTATCGTTTTCTGTCATCTCATTATTCTTCCCTTATATATTATTCTCATTTTACGACCATACTGTTTCCTAGTAGCGAGTATGCTAGGTAGCCGGTACTATCATTGCAAGCCGTATATCAAACTGAACTTTAATAAATATGCAAATTCATACTGGACTGAATACACTTTGTAGCCTGTAGCCTATGCAAGAGATCCTACAGGTTTGAAAATATACTGTAAACTACTCTGAAGACTGTGGAGACTGCAGCTTCGAAAATATACTGTAAACTACTGTAGGCCTACTTAGTAACTGTTATAGTACAGTATAGTAGATTGTATAGTATGCTCTGAATGTAACAATTAGTGTGAAACGTTCCGTAACAATCTGTTGAGATTATATTTTCCCCCCAGACACCATATTTTTATAATTTTTTTATCCTAATATTATTATGGAATCACAGGTCAAATTAAACTCACCAACTCATTTCCAAAATTATTTCAAGTTGTTAAAAACAGCAACGAATATGAACTCTTCAACTCAAAAATTTAAATCCAACAATAAATCAAAATATCAAGTCTCAAAACCTATTGTGAAATAATAACTTAGCGAAGAAGGTAGTTCATACTCTTTGGGGAATTATTGGAGTAGATCTGAATCGAAGCATGGATAATATTTTTTACTGATATAGTTCCCAGAAACGTGACGGCGCAGAACACCTCTGAATCCAGTTAATCAGTTAGAGTGTTATAATAATTAATTATAATTAGTTAATAATTAAATAATTAGTTATAATAAATAGTTAGAGTGAGCAATAATAATTACTATTTCTCCCGAGACGAGAAACGATTGACTAAATTTCAGCCTCAAACCCTGTCAATCCACTTTTCAACCAATCTACTTTTTATCAAATACCATTATAATCTATACCTTCTGTTATTCTTTGTTACATGTTCCTCACTTTTTCATCAGTTGTTTATTGTGTAAATCATCATTCGGCAGTCAACCGTTTCGCAGCACTGATATTGTAAAAAGTACCCGAATAAGTACAGTACAAAAGTGTAATGAAAGTACAGTAGTGGTATTGACCACTGAGTCATTTTATTTGACCATCTGAGTCCTTTTATTTTCACCAGTTTCGTTCTTGAGAACTGTTCCTCATCAATTATACAAAAATCACACCTGCAGGAATCCATAAAACAAGCGCAACCAACGATGCCAAAGTATGATACCAAAGTATGACGCCAAATGATGACGCCAAAGTGGAGTCAGTTTCATAATAGAGAATGGCCAATTTAACAGAAAGAGCGACAGAGTGGAAACATTTAATTAGAAAGCAGTTATTAGCAGCTCGGTCAAGTTCAACTTTGTGCCATAGAACTATTTATTATATATGTATATACTACGTTACCATCCTATACTTATATACTGGATTATATATGTATTTATGTTCTGCTTGGTGCTAATTATTAGGCGGTGGTAACGATGAAATAAGATCACTGCTATTCATCATCATGCTTACCTTCTATTCTGTCAATTATCATCTGAATAAAGCTGTAATAACTAGGTTTAAGTGTAAAAAGAAATAATTGTCGATGAGGACTGTGCAACCCAATCGCTAATAAAATATAATGAGTTATCTATGTGTTACCCTAATTAAATCAACCAATCTGAGAAGTGAAGTAGTATTAAATGTCAATAACTAATAGAATATCATGAGTAATATATGAGTTAAGAACTAGACTAACGCAATCTTTGAGTTTTTGAATTTCACAGTAAATTGCAACCCAATCACTTATAAATATAATGAGTTATGTAGGAGTTATCCAAATAAATTGGGAAATCTTAGGAGAAGAGTAGTATAAAATGTCAATAACTGATCAAATTTAATGAGGTTTCTAGATATTGTCCTTATGAGTTAACTATATAAATTAGAACTAGAGTTGAGAACTAGACTAACCAATCTTTGAATTTTTGAATTCCACAGTAAATTGCAACCCAATCACTTATTAATATAGTGAGTTATGTAGGAGTTATCCAAATAAATTGGGAAATCTTAGGAGAAGAGTAGTATAGAATGTTAATAACTGATAAAATTTAATGAGGTTTCAAGGTGTTGTCCTTATGAGTTAACTATATAAATTAATGTATCAGAAGTGGACGAGTATTGAATGTTTACTGTTAAGTTAAACCCAATCAGTAATAAGTTTCTCACTTGGTAGTTAGCGAAGTGCTTATCAGCTTTAAATAACTTTATTCTTACTTGTTACTTGATGGTTCAAAAATATTCTTTCAAACCCTGATAAACTCTGATTATCCCTGTTGATTAGACCTGATAACTCTTTGAGTAGTTGTGAAATTGATATTGTGGTAGTTATCCATAATAAATGAAAAGACAAGATGTTGTCAAACCACTGATTTATTAGAAAATCGAGATACCGGTTTCGGTTGTTACACCATTATCAATCTCTGGTAAACTGAGTTTACCACTGATTTATTAGAAAATCGAGTTAAACTCAGTTTACCAGAGATTGATAATGGTGTAACAACCGAAACCGGTATCTCGATTTTCTAATAAATCAGTGGTTTGACAACATCTTGTCTTTTGATTTATTAAGACCTGATAACCCTCATCAAATCCCTGAACAACAGTTGAGGCCGGTTGTAGAGAAGTAAATTACAGTTGATTTGATTTCCGTTCACTCATAACAACTGATTTTTTTCATTGAATTTGAACCAAACATCATTTTTAACATTTAAAGCTAGAACTATTTATTAGGAAAATGTATTGAAAGGTAGGGAATTTTTATAATCAGTTTTTATTCTAGGGGCGATGTAAAAATCACCTCTTTGTGCACGATAATAGGGTTTTATAGAGAAATCAACTATAATATTTTTATAGTTTAAGTTGGAATCCATACTATGAGCCTACCACTGGTGGCGCGTGCCCACGAAACAGGTGAAGTGCTGTACAGTATAAGATACGGCACTTCACCTGTTTCGTGAGTACGAGCCGCCAGTGGAGCCTACGTCATTCTACATTGGTTAAATTCAATAACTGGCTGTCTGTACTGTGTACTGTATGATATAATCCAAGATCTTCATATTATCTTGTTACTGTCTTATCAATAATATTACATTTTTAATCAAAATCCATTATCCTAGATAAATTTTCTGTTTCCCGCTTGTATTCTTTTGAACTCAACTTGAAGTAATGTTTATGAACGCATTAATTTGATTATTATCTTGTTGAGAATAATCATATTCCTATTTTAATTGAATCAACTACATCTGTTCTAGTTACTTAGTTAGAATACTCATACCTCATATAACATATTATAATATATAACTATATAGAACATATTATAACTAGTTCAAGAGCTGTCATAAGTCTCCCATTATTTCTCCAAGACACACCCCCTATTTAAAACACCCTATTCAGTGAACTTTGGAATTAGCGTATCTGATAAAGTTACAAGTGCTTCTTAACGTCACATAGTTCTGATTTTATTAGACTTGATTTGCATATTGGAGCTACCACATCATTTGCAAGTACTATCTATCTTAATTGCTTGATTTAGATGTCTGAAATTTCATTCTCATTTAAGCGTCTACTGATTAGAAGGTTGTAATGCTATTAGGATGTTATATCTTGATGAAATAAATAAGTTCATGAAGGTAAATCTTACTGTTGTTCAATTATGAATTGTAATTATTGTATTCAATCAGGTGGAACAAAATAGAAAGTGCAATTATTTGGCGCCGAGATTTTATTCACTGTTTCAAAGAAGCTATTAGTATAGCTACAATGTATTCAATGCAACATTACAGATTCAATTTTTTTTACTCAGAGAGACAGAAAAAAATAAACGAATGAAAACATTTCTTTAATCCAATTTCTTTATGATGAGAGCATTGTAAATAGTGATATTGGAAATACATGAAATAATTATTTTCCTGCATGTATTACTGATCCGTACAGATATGAACTTTATGTACCATAATTCTGAACCTTCATAGAATATTTCTTCTCCTAATCATGGATTAGTTGATGTACTTCAAATCAAGTTCACAGGCTAAATTTAATGCTAGCCATAAATTTTCACTAATTTTATGGCTGAATTTTAATGCAGTCCATATGTATTTTCTAACTGTTCTATCAACATTCGTTCACATGAACTCTGCACTCAATATAAATAAAGTCGTTTATAAAGCTACTCAACTTCTTTCTTTAGAAGAATCTATCTTAACTCGCTAACCCTGCATTTTAGTGTAAGAAATAAACATCCTCCTAACAAATTAGCCTATTGATTATTCATTTATTCAACTTTTATTCTCATACATGAGTATTTCCTGATTGTTAATAGCTCTCATTCCTGGAATTTAATCAGTTTCATACCATTCTAAATAACGATTTTCTTGTATTTTCAGGTCTGTTGGAATTGGAAATCAACACAAAACACATTATTCTCAGATTATACTTCAATGGTGAGTCAGAATTTTCATTCATTATACCGTAGTTTTATACAATATTATAGATAGTGGATGAAATTCATACTAATTCACTGAATTTGAGTGATCTTATTCACTAGTGACACATTGAATCAATTTGTTTTAATTCACGAGCTATCAGTGACTAACTAACCTAGTTGAGATATAATAATATGCATTGTGAATTTGAGATTCTTTATGACTTTTAACACACTGAATGAATTGCCGGTGGAACGAGTTATTCCTATGAACTTAACAATGAGGAGATAAAAATCATTATCAAGTTATGATAAAAAAACATTGCATAGCAACATAATATTTGAATTTAGAACAAAATGTGAATAATTTATATTATAATCCGTTGTTAATAAATGAAAAAATTATAAAAAAAACATTACATAGCAACATAATATTTGAATTTAGAACAAAATGTGAATAATTTATATTATAATCCGTTGTAATTTTTGTTAAGATATTGATGAACCAACTTAATTGAAATATTATGCATGATTACGTTTAAAAAGTACTCTTTGATACTCCTACACTGTAATGAGAATTCCTCAATCCTTCCTGTCATGAAGTCACATCTGCATAATATATTCACTTTTACGACGTTTTCCATCATTTTATACGCCCTGTAATACAAGTATTCAGGTATAAAGCAAGAATATTTAATAAATTTAAATACTTGAACCACTGGAAAGCGCTGATTTATGCTGGATAGCTTCCAATCGAAATTTTAATTGAATTCATAAACTGAATTAAATCAATGTAGGCTTTGATTTATGAAGTATGTCCTCACTTCAATGCAACCCATACTTCTTGGAATGATTTGTTGATGAGGAGCTGGTAGTATAAACTGTCCAAGAAAAGAAGACATTCTGGCAATATGGGAAAATCACTACAGCTCGGTTAATATTAGTACAAAAATTATAAATTTGGTCTAAAATTGTAGATCGAAAAGTTTTCTACAATTTGAGACCAAATTTAAAATTTTTGAACCAATATTGACCGAGCTGGAGTAAATTTCCCATCTTGCCAGAATGTCTTCTTTGCTTGGAGAGACTAAAGCTACACTTTTACAACCAGCTTCAACTAATTTATTATCAGCTACCTGAGTTGGTTATTCCAGTAGATTATTACATGTTCAAGCTTAATATTTTAAATATATTTACTGTATATTTACACAGTATATACTTTATACTGTGAATATTTCCCAGTAGATACTTTCTGTTGAAGATTGGCTCAATGAAATGGATAACAGAATCGTTTCTCAAGATCTATCAATCGGAGTACAATGAGTGAAAACTAAGTTCATGAAAGTAAAAAACTTTAAAAAAAAGTTATTAATTGATAGTTTCAAAGCATCTAGTATGATAAAAGTGTTTGAATCGTGAGGCTGCAAATATTCCGTGCCAATGAGCTTCCTTTATGTACGATTATGTATCAATTTTGAACTTTTGTATTATAACTGCCATAGCCTATCGTAAAGGAAGCTTGTGGGATCATAGCTTCCTCCGATAGAAGCTATAATTTTATATTCGAGGAAGCTATCAATAGTGCTATGTAATTCAGGACAAACTTAAATAATTCAGTATTGCAGCAATATTCTTTTCACAACATTTTATCATTCATCTTTCTGCTAATCGTTGAAAATAAGAGATCAGCTGATAATAGGTGCAACATGTTGCTTTGATTTGTTGTAATGAAAGCGTAGCACCTTAGGCAAATGCATTGAAAACGTGCAGTTATAGTCTGTCCAAGCAAAGAAGACATTCTGGCAAGATGGGAAAATGACTCCGGCTCGGTCAATATTTGTTCAAAAATCATAAATTTAGTCTAAAAATTGTAGGAAACATTTTGATCTACAACTTGAGACCAAATATATAATTTTTGAACCATTATTAACCGAACTGGAGTAATTTTCCCATCTTGCCAGAATGTCTTCTTTGCTTGGACAGACTATATATTATTACATGCAACATCTCTTATCGGTCATGTATTTCCGAACAAAACTCGACTGTCAAGAAAGCTTAGAAACTTTTCAACTTGCCTTCTTTTTTCGCTGGATTTTCAGACGCTTAATCACTGCTAAAAAGCCGGTTCCTTGAGCTAAATTGTTAGGAGGGACAGGTGTAACATGAAAAATAAGATATCAGAGATTCGCGAACCAGAATCAGACTGGAAGATTTTGAGAAGATTATTTTGATAACAAGCTTTGAGACTGTCTTGAGGCTGATCTTTTGACTGAATTGGTTTGAGTTTTGGCAGCTAGTTGGTTGAGAAAGGTCTTAACAAGCTTTCTTAATAAATGCAATCTTGATAAAAATTAGAGATATTCATTTTCTTCCCAACCAATACATACACGTGAAAATGGTTACATACTATCCAAAGTGATTTATAGATTGATTCAAATCAATGACAATGATACTTAACTTGAACTAATTACTAGTAGTTCGTAATGTGAAATAAAATATAGATAAGTACAATAATTATAAGTATAATAATAAGTATGAAGTAAAATAATTTCATAGTTTTATCAACAAATAGTTTCAGATCCAACTATTTATCAATCTTCCATTATTGTGTTTGCTGTTTTGCACTGTCGGCTCTTGCCCACGAAACAGGTGAAGTGCTTCACAGTAAAAGATACGGGCACTTCACCAGTTACGTGGGTACGAGCCGCCAGTGCTGTTTTGTTTGAATCGCCATTTTCAAACGTTTGGATGCATCGCTAATCGGGGAGGGGCTTGTCTAGGCCAATGGCAGACGTTCACTGTGATTGGTTCTTCTTCAACCAATGGCGGGGTTTGACCGTTAGTATAAATTATTACTGCTGCTATTTGCATTGAAGTATTAGTTCACCAGATATTGATAATGATGAAGCAACTAAAACTGCATGGTATCTAGATTTTCAATTAATCTGTGATTTGTCAATATCTTGTCTTTTATTTGATACTTCCAGATTCTATAATTTAATTCTGTTTCATTATTGACAGTGTTTGAATCAAATTACATAAAACAAATAACTAGTTTCGATCTTCTGTTAAACTTTGAATTCAACAAAAGTCATAGGACTTTCATGTTTTTTCAAATTAAATAAATTATTTCTGACTGACATTCTTCAATATTTGAAACAAGTCACACATTCATAACTTCAAAAATAATGTAAATTATCAAAAAATCTCTACTAAAATAACATAATATAACATGTAATATGTATCATATAACACTGTAAAAACAGTAGATGAATTATTGGAGAAATTAAATTAAATCACAATTAGATAAGAAAATGGAGAGTAATCTCTACATAAACAATATCTGTAATATACTTTTCAATATATTTTTCATATACCTCGAAATCCCTTCAAATACAGTGGACAAATTAGGAAAGCCTAAAATAAAAAAATGAACAATGAGAGAAGAAACTGTATGCTCATTTCATTCTTTAAAAAAATCCATCAACCCAATTCTTTATTGTAGGCTACTCAATTTGAGTTGCAGAGAACATTAATCAATAGTCGCAAGGGCTCAATTTCTTGAGCACCTAAAATCAATTTCTCCTCCTCGTAATTGAAGAACATAATTCTGACTCGGAGTCTAAAATTCGGTAGGTATAATTATACAGTTTGGATAGAAATGAGCTGACAGTTGCCGGCTGTTTAGCCATTAAAATTAATTATTGGAACGTGAGCAAACGATTTCGGAGTCAGGGAGCGTTGTTACAAAAGCTGAAACTATTGGTGAACACTCTGTGATATCGATGAAGAGGTCCTGAACAGATAGGAGAGAAGTACCGAAGTTTCAAAAAATTATTTCTGATTCTTGAATTAATAAGATAATTCTGAAAAACTGGACAATTTTAATTAACGGTAACGACTTAGTGCACCGAAAATTTCTTTGAGACTGTAAGATCGATAACTTTTATATAATAAGTTATATGATATTATAAAAGTCTACATAATAATACGTTATCCAAAAATGTTATTAACATTCCGGTGTAAACGTGGCATAACGAGGCGATTTAGGCCCAATCTAGACGACGTTGGAAACGCTGCGTTTTCAACGCGTCGGGGAACGCGCACTCGACAGAAACCATTGTGTTGAATGGGCGCGCGTCGATAATGCCACGTTTCCCACGCTCGTCTAGAATGGTCCTTAAAGATCTCCAAAGCTGAGATTTCACTCTTAAATTACCTCACAATTTTAAAAATTCGTTATATTTTTGATGAAAATTATTCAATATTATACATGATACATTATCCATGCTGCATGAACTGAAACAATCGAATCAAAAGCTCTTTTTTCGCATTATTGGAACGTCTTGTATCGTATTGAGTAGAACCAAAGATTCAAATATTGATATAAGACACGAAAACTGCAATATCTCACTCTTTATACTCAGACTATGGGAAGTACTCATAGTATTATGAGTATATTTTATAGTATGAAAAATATTGGACTTGAGTATCTTTTCAGAAGGCTATGAGAGATATTCTACAACATAAGAACTACAACAGGTAGAACTCATCGTATCACGTGATGGACTTCTGTATGTTTTTAGAGAGATAAGTTTTGAAAAGATGTTTCTAAGATTGCATTAGGCAGTGAAGCTTTCAGAAGTACATGAAGGATTTGGATGCAATATGAGGTGAAAAATTATTGTGGAAGAATTAGAGATTGGCACTGGCGGCTCGTGCCCACGAAATAGGTGAGGTGCTGTACAGTAAAAGATACTGGCACTTCAACTAGTTCATGAGTACGAGCCGCCAGTGGAGATTGGACAGAGAGGCAATAAGAGCAATAAAGTTAAGAAATGAAGAAATAAAAAATAAAGCAAACGAGTGTGGTCAACCGGAAAATTAGGAAATAATTACAGAAAAAGGAGGTGAGAGGGAAGTATGTTGGGGAAATGGAATAAAGGGGGGGGGTAGAAGAGGGAATAAGAGGAATAATAAAAGTATTCAGACTCCAAGTTGAAGCAAAATGACGAGAATAAGGCATTGTAAAATTTACAATTAATGAGATAGTGTTTTTGACTTAGTTTCATGCTCTTGGTGAGCCATACGATAATAATAAATGAATAAATGAGATATGTAGAAGGGAATTAAAGGAATAATAAAAGTATTGGACATCGAAAGAGGTGACAAACATTAATTCATACTGAATAAACCTTCCAATCTGTCACTATTCAATGCGTCTGCATTGCAAATAAATCCTGCTGCCTGCCTTCGGAATTGCAAATAAAACTCTTTTGAAATCAGAGCGCGTGCAATCGTTTGGCGCGAAATCAGCTGCCAATCACACAGTTTGCCGCCAAAACTGCCAACAGGTCTGCCAACTGTACTGTCAACTAGCGCGAATTAGAGGTGTCACTATCTTGAAAAGCGGACCACGTAAGAAGAAGATGATGAAGAAGAAGAAGAGGAAGACGTGGGAGGAGAAAAAGAAGAAGGAAGAGACGTTGACGCAACGATGAAGGAGATGATGGTGAAGAAGTAGGAGGAGGAGGAAGAAGAGAATAAGAAGAAGGAGAAGAAAGAGGAAGAGAATATAGAGAAGGAGAAGAAGAAGATGAAGAAGGAGAAGAAGAAGGAGAATAAGAAGAAGAAGAAGAAGAAGAAGAAGAAGAAGAAAAAAGATTGGGAAAGAGCAGAAAAATGAATAGAAAGACGAAAAATTGGGAAAAGAGAAAAGAAGAAGAAGAAGAAGAATGAAGGAGAAGAAGATAAATGAAACAGGAAGGAGAAACAGTAGATATGAAGAAGAATGAAGAATGAAGAGCCAGTAAAATGTGGGATAGAATAAACAAGAAGAAGGAGAAGAAGAAGAAGAAGAAGAAGAAGAAGAAGAAGAAGAAGAAGAAGAAGAAGAAGAAGAAGAAGAAGAAGAAGAAGAAGAAGAAGAAGAAGAAGAAGAAGAAGAAGAAGAAGAAGAAGAAAGAAGAGAAGAGAAAGAAAATAAAGAAAATAGAAGAAAATGAAGCAGAAAAAGTAGTTCCACCAAACAGCTGTCAGCAAGAAAGATGAATGCAATGATTGGATTTGCATTTTTGCAACTCAGGTCTGTTGATTTTGTTTTTGTTGGTGCAAACCTGTGTGCATCCTAATAAGCCCACGTTCAAACCAAACGGAAACGGCTGCAATTATTGAGCCAATGATTTATGACTTTATTGAGGCTCTCATCGGTTGGCTCTATATTGATTGATTGAGTGAGGTAACAGAAAAAATTCAAAAAACGAAAAAAACTCGTATGCCTTCTTTCTAAACAGTTCATTCATTCTATTCCACTGCGATAAAAGACTTCAAACAAGCCTCAATAAGGTTTCCTTCATCTCAGGGCTACTATTATCACTGATTTTAAATTTTAAATAGAATCACAGTACCCTTTTACAGTTATTTTTTTACTAAAGCATTACATGTTTCGACTATTAATAGTCATATTCGAAAATGAGTATTAATATACTCTGGCCAAGCAAAGTAGAGCCTCCGGCGAGATGAGAAAATGACTCCAGCTCGGTCAATATTGGTTCAAAAATTATCGATTTGGTCTCAATTTTAGGAAACATTTTGATCTACAATTTGAGACCAAATCAATCATTTTTGAACAAATATTGACCGAGATAGAGTCATTTTCTCGTCTTGCCAGAGGCTCTTCTTTGCTTGGCCAGACTATAGTAGAAACATGTTATAGTCGAAACTGTAATCATACTACTGTATTTTATTCATGTATTAAATCATTCTTGTAATTTTTGAAATTGAAAGGGGATGAATTATTTACGTGAATCTCAATCTTATTTCAATCTTCAAATTGGGATCTACTGTTCATCAAAGTTGAAATAAACTGATTTCTGAATATGAAAGCACAATTAAAGGATAAAAATGAGAAAATTTGAATCGGTAATAATGAGAATAACAAGAGGAAAGAAGAAATCGAATAAGAAGAGGAGGAAGCAGAGAAAGGTAGAAAGAGAGTTTAAGAGGATAAAGAACTTGAAACTACAATAAAGTTTAGTTTATAGAAGTAGATATTCAATGAATATTTAAACCATATATTTTTCCCATGTGTTGTATTAAGAAATTGGAAATTGAAATCATGAACAAAATAGTATTGAACTGATCACAAGTCAATCAACTACTGGCGGTTCGTACCCACGATACAGGTGAAGTGCCCGTATCTTTAACTGTACGGCACTTCACCTGTTTCGTGGGCACGAGCCGCCAATGCAATCAACCACAAAAACAAGTGACCGACCATAAAATAACAATGAAATACCTACTTCCACATTAAGTATGAAATTTTTATAAATAAATATAAGTTTTTATAATAATAATTATGTGTAAATAACAAAACGTTTTACCAGGACGTCATTGAAATAGATGAAACAAGAAAAACAAGAAGAGGACAGAAGCAAAAACAGGAAAATAAAGAATGAGAAGAAATAAATTGTGAGCTGATGAAAAACATGAGTGAGATATAGGGACTGTACGATTATCGACCATAAATTATTTGGCATGTCGATCCATCATCTTTTTCTCCTCCTCATCCTCCTCCTCCTCCTACTTCTCCTCCTCCTACTCCTCCTTCTCTTCTCCTTTCCGCTCCTCCTCCACCTCTTCCTACTTCTTCTCCTCCTCCCCCTCCCCCTGCTCCTCCACCATCTCCTACTCTTCCTACTCTTCCTTCTCCTCCTTCTCATCCTTCTCCTCCTTCTACTCCTTCTCCTCCTCCTCCTTCTCCTCCTTCTCCTCCTTCTCCTCCTCCTCCTTCTCCTCCTTCTCCTCCTTCTCCTCCTTCTCCTCCTTCTCCTCCTTCTCCTCCTTCTCCTCCTTCTCCTCCTTCTCCTCCTTCTCCTCTTTCTCCTCCTACTCCTCCTCCTCCTCCTTCTCCTGTACCTTCTACTATACTTCTCATCCACGTCCTCCTCCCACTACTCCTGTCATGTATCTTTCTCTTATTCATCTTCTTTTCCTTCTTTTTCATTTTCTTCATGGTTTCTTCTTCATCGTTCATTATTTTTGTTTACTGAGCTGTCAGCTGCTGAAGTAGCCGAATCGGCCGGCGGTCATCATTCCAATCAGATATCCGGCTGACGTCGCTTAAGCGTGAATCACGTTTTTGGCCAATCAGGGTGTCAAGTTCTGAAAAAATAATACGGTTCGTGAGCTATTGCTGCGGCTATACCTATATAATGTAAACTAACCTATAGCAATATTTTTTATAATCGTACTATAGTACGAATCTTAGAATGCAACATTGTACTTAAGGAGTCAAATTTTTCAAATTTTTTTTGAGAGAGGGATTGAACGGAGCTCGTTTTGATGTAATAATTACGGATCAATTACTTTAGAAAAATGGAACCAGTGCACTCCTTTTCAAAAAATAAAATGCATTGCCATAGACTTTGGAGCAATCTAGGTATAAAATAACTATAGCTTAGTATAGTTAACAGTTTAGCCATTTACTTGTGGTCATCATCTTAATTTGGTCGTTTTACTTGAACAGTTAATAGAATTACGAATCACAGTGCATAATAATTGATTTGAATTTAAACACATACGTCTTTACCACTGGCGGCTTGTGCCGACTAAACAGGTGAAGTGCTCGAATCTTTCACCTGAAGCACTTCACCTGTTTCGTCGACACAAGCCGCTTGTGGTCTTTACTTTTACCAAATTTTGATGAATAATACGTCCGAAACGAGGTAATCTACAAAGTATGTATTAAACCTGGAACACTAAAATTGTTCACTTGAAACATTGAAGACCACTATTTTTGAAATTAGAAAACAATGATCTGGAAGTAATTTTCATTTTAATACACGCTATTGTTCTAGCTATTTCATTTTTCTTCCTTGTTGTTATAGTCTGTCCAAGCAAAGAAGACACTTCTGGCAAGATGGGAAAATGACTCCAGTTCAATCAATATTTGTTCAACAATTGTAAATGTGGTCTCAATAGTAGATCAAATTGTTCTACGATTTGAGATCGAATTGTTAATTGTTGAACCAGTATTGACTAAGCTGAAGTCATTCTCCCATCTTGCCAGAATGTCTTCTCTGCTTGAACAGACTATAACTGAGGGTCGTGAAATTATAAATAAAAATCTAACAATGTGCCATTATAACACTGGTGGCTCGTGCCCACTAAACTGGTGAAGTGCTGTACAGTAAAAGATACGGGCATTTCACCTGTTCCGTGGGTACGAGCCGTCAGTGTATTATAATGTATTATACAGTGATAATACATAATCAGTTGTTTTGGCAGGAGTAAAATATTGTAAGTTAACTTATGCACTCCCTAATCAAAACAACATATACTTTATCACTGAGCGGAATAAAATTAAAAGTAAGTCATATTAACGAGAAACGCCGCACAATTCTAAATTTTGTTTTCAATTTTATCGTCAGCGAAATTAATTATTTTGCTCTTGAGTGGCTGTTAATGAGATGTAGTCTGGTATAGTCTGTCCAAGCAAAGAAGACATTCTGGATGGTGGGGAAAATGACTCCAGATCAGTTAATATTGCTTGAAAAATCATACATTTGATCTCAAATTTCAGGAAACATTCCGATAGACAATAAGAGACCAAATTTATAATTTTTGAACCAATATTGATCGAGCTGGAGTCATTTCCCCATCTTGCCAGAGTGTCTTCTTTGCTTGGACAGACTGTAGCTTTCATGTCAAGTGAATAATGTTGGTTGAATTAATGAAAATTCATGATTCCTACCTTTCTTTTCCTCTCTTCTTCTCCTTTTTCTTCTTCTTCTTCTTCTTCTTCTTCTTCTTCTTCTTCTTCTTCTTCTTCTTCTTCTTCTTCTTCTTCTTCTTCATCTTCTTCTTCTTCTTCTTCTTCTTCTTCTTCTTCTTCTTCTTCTTCTTCTTCTTCTTCTTCTTCTTCTTCTTCTTCTTCTTCTTCTTCTTCTTCTTCTTCTTCTTCTTCTTCCTCCTTCTTCTTCTTCTCTTCTCCTTCTCCTTCTTCTCCTCCTCCTCCTCCCTCCTCCTCCTCCTCCTCCTCCTCCTCCTTCTTCTCCATCATCATCTTCCTCCTTCTTCCCTCCCTTATTCTTTTATTTTATTTTTCATCACCTCATTCACATATATCAAAAGTCATTCACTCCTTACCTGTTAGTTAACACATGCATCATTTTCTTTTCTAATTTATACTTTCTGCTTTTGAAATTCAAAATTGCCGCGTTGCTTGATAAAAATAATTCACCATGTATGGTGACTGAATACTTTTTAATATTCTAGTAGCAGTAATAAATTTGTAGGATATAACCGCAGGTGTTCTATAATAGCCTACATTTTATTTGAGAGGCGATAGAATATATTTATACTTTTTTCTTGAATCTTCAGCCATAGCCTATGTGAATCCACATTTTATGTACATCAATCCTTTCAAGTATCACAACTACTTTAAGTATCCTTAAAGCTTTTAAGTATCCTTTAAATATCCCCCAAGTATCCTGGAGATACAAAGTACAAACCAATTTCAATCAGATGCTATCATGAAAAAACTTTGTTTTCGGGATTATTCTCCATCACTGAACACACTTCTTGAGTTCTTGTACTATATTGTCAATCAGGGAATCTGAATATGAAGAAAGTTTGAAAATTTCGTTTCAAAAATCCCTCTCGCTGTACTTTTCAAGACTTACAAAATGGCTGCATTTCAAAACGAAATGGCGGAACCCACCTTGACTACGATGAAGCTCTGTGATTGGACGAAATCTTCCACTCCCACTTTCAGCAGCTGACCAATGAGAATCAAACAATGAGAGGTTTCTATGCTAATACAAGAGCTTTCAATTTTATGGTTTATCTATATCTATAAAAGCGAAATAGCACTAATTTATTATATGATATGACGTGTGTTCGCAATCTATACTTAGGGCCGGTTTCTCCAAATACGTTTAACTGAAATTTTAGTTTAAACTATCAGCTGTCAGTGTATGGTCACTTTTATTAACTTGTGTTTCAATTGAGCCAGCTGATGGTTTTATCCAAAAAATAGATTAACTTTTTTGGAGAAACCGGCCTTACTGGATAAACATAATCCAATAAATAATACTCAATTACTTTAGTTGAAGTCAAGAAATTAACTAAATTGGTATAACCTAAATATTTGAACTCATTAGAAAAATAGGTAAAGGGACAGTTTTGGGAGTAATCCTGTTGAACCTCCCATGAGGTATATTATGTTGTAAATTGATAATGAATAAATATGTTAAGAAAACTAAGATGTCAAATTTCACAAAAACTAAAAAAAAATTGAGAAATTTGACAACATCTTAGTTTTCTTATTATGTAGAGATTTCACAACATCACCATCAGTTCTTCCAATTTTAAATAAATATGGGACAATTATACGTTTCAATATCGATTCACGACCTTTCAATCTTCTCAAAGTACGAAAAATCGATGTTTTGATAGAAATGCAATCGAAACCAAAGTCCAAAGCTTACGAGCAGTCCAAAATCTAGCAAAATTGCTAGTGGAATACAGCACTGGCGGCGTACCCACTAAACAGGTGAAGTGCCCGTATCTTTTACTGTACAGCACTTCACCTGGTTCGTGAGCACGAGCCGCCAGTGGAATACAGCCAGCACAACATAACGGCAAATCGCCTCCCGCTACATAAAAATAAAATACATCAGATGAAAACTAACTACACAACACAACTTACTAGTAGTACACAGTCGGCTTTTCTTTTTGTTCTTGAAATTATTTATAACTTTGATTTGGCGGCCTCTGCTTTGGTTGTTTTCTACTGAGTCCGCAACCGATTCTATTCTGTACCGCTTGTAGCACCGCAAAGCGGGACTTTCAAACTCCCGCTGCGTGTATTGGAGAGAAGAAGAAGGAGAAGGGGAAGAAGAAAAGAAGGAGGAGAAGAAGAAGAAGACTGACAAGAAAAAGAGGAAGAGAAAGGAGGAGGAGGAGGTGTTGGAGAGGAGGAGGCGGAGGATGAGGCGGAGGAAAAAAGAAATATCTAACAGGCCAGTAACAATTTCCTACCACCAATAAATTTCGCCAATATCGCTCGTTCAACTAGATCAATTTAAACTACCGAACTAATACATCCCCTCTCTTCATCGCTTTCTCATCAATAATATTGATGTTTTTCCTTCTATTCATTTTTGTTTGTTGCTCTCTACACTGTACTTTAATTATGCTGTATTGTTGAATAGATATCAGAATTGAAGATATTGATTCTCTTACATTTTTGCCAAATCTTAGAAAAATAACAAGCATTCTTTCAAACCTATTCTCTACTTCAAACCATCAAATCTATTGTTAAATATATCTAAACTGAAGAATCATTCGCTTGAAAATCTAAACCACTTTGAATCTATCATCCGAATTATGTCTAGTGGCTCTGACGCTTTATACATCTTCCTATAACTTCTGTACTCCAAATATCTGTTAGGCTACCCGTTTCTAGTTTGAAACAATTTCTATTGATTTATTTATCGATATATCTATTTATCCATTTATTTGACAGAAATAAATTTAAATAATGGAGGAGTGTGATGAATACGAAAAACACACTCACGCCCGGTTTTTCCAAGCACACTCAAATTTGAGGGACCCTCAAGTTTACTACACTTTACTACATTTCCTATACTTATCATAGAAAATGTCAGCTGTTCATCAAAATCTGAGGGTCCCTCAACTTTGAGTGTGCTTGGAAAACCCCGGCTTGAGTTTCCAGAAACTGGAAACAGCAAGTACAGTATTATTCAACTCTGGTCGATTTTTTTATGCTGCACAACCTGCTGCATACATATAAGACAGGCCTAGATGTTGAGCTACTCATGTAGTGGCCGTATGCTGTGTTGAACAGGCAAGTGTTATTCAACTCTTCCATTGGTCGATTTTATGTGCTCCACAGCTTGCTGCATGTGTGCTAAATTCTAAACTAGTAGAGTACTGGCCGTATGCTTTGTTGCATAGAAAATCGACCGATTGTGGAAATGAGTCCGTCACCCAACCCATCTTAACTGGTTATGCAAAATTCACAAATTGGCAAAGACTGATTTCTGCTCAAAGTGTACTAATGATTAAAGACATCATTGCCGCATTGCAACTCTGCAATTGAGTTACTCCAACTCGTTATAGCGAAAATAAAATTAGATTAATTTCTTAGTTACTTCGTCTTTAATTCTGCTGAATAGGTGTGAACGTGATATTGTGGTAGCTATCGATAACTTGTTTTCTAATTTAACTCCGTCTCGACATTTATAACACCTCTAATATAACTAAGTCTTCTCGTTTTTGTGGGAATACATTGAACCAAGCTCTTGCTTAAGCCTACATCTTTAGTTGACTCAACTAAAACAAAGAGTCATATTCAACTAAGTTGAGTCTTCGTTTTATTGATGTGGTGGTGGGAAGGGGGTTCTGTTGATCTAACCCTCTGGCAAGAACAGGAACTAGAACATAGCCTGATGAATTTTTCAATTCAATTTCAACTATTTATTTATGTGCTAAATTATAGATTTTATTTTCTATAGGAATAATAGAAATAGTAATAGAATAGTAGGAGTAATAGAATAGTATAGTTCTATCATAACTATGATTTAACATTGTATTCTTAAACTGTGGAAATCAATTGACTACTTTAACAAGTTTTGTGGTCATTGACAAATCCAAGAATTTTTGTACGATTTCCAGTCTATTGTTTCCTGAATAACATATTTATATTTTCATCAAGTATCAACTCAAATAAATAAATGAACTAAGATCGTGCTCATTTATTCTAAAAATGAGTTCCAGCCTAATCTTAGTGGAGATAATGTGAAATTCACTGTCGGCTCATGCGCACAAAGCATGTGAAGTGCTGTACATTAAATGATACGGACACTTCACCTGTTTCATGGGTACGAGCCGCCAGCAGTGGTGAAATTATAACTTCAAACTGATGAAAACTTGAAATTAGTTGCTGTTTGAAGAATTTTTGAATTGATTACTATATAACATAAGCTGTTCAATATTTTATCCTGAATTAAATTTTATATGAAAATATAAGAACGCATTCAAAACATCCCCAACTTTCCATGAGCTAGGAACTACAAACCATATTTACTACAATTAACTACAATGAAACTACAATTCCATATAATTCAGGAGTTTATAAATTTCCTACATTAGAAATACAACTCAGCAGATAATACAAATACAAATCAGAATTTTCTCGCATTTGCAAATACTCCAATCATTTCAATACAATATCGTATCCTAAAGAATAGTCAGCTTAGCGATGATAGAAGGAGTTTACAGCTTTGAAAACATATAATAATTTGTTTCCAATGAATTGTTAAATTGAATAACAAACAGCCATAATAGTAGTGCATTATTTTATATACTTTTGTGGGTGTGGTCCTATTATCCAGATAAGTTCCAATTTTATTCGCCTAGAAGAAAGCGTAAACGATGTATACATCTATACATGATACATACATGTATACATACATGTACATACACGATGTATACATGTATACAACGAAGTAAACAGCTTCTTGTATACAAGAAGCTTTGAACTCAAAGTGTAACATACTTTTGCATAAATCCAACATAAACTTAAGTTTAAATGTCAAATGCAATTATTGGTTCCACGTTGTTGAGTTATATGCTCACAAATAATATGTTTATCACAAATAACAATGGGACCACAGTTTAAGTGTTGAGTTATGGGTCAAATTTTATTTTCAACAGGGCTATCTTCACTCAACTTAGTTGGGGATACTTTGAAACAGGTTTCAATTTGGACGTTCATATTCTCTTGTACTCTGCTGGGGGCTTTCTAACCCAATAAAGTCAGCTTTATTTTGAAATTGCTCTCAAATAATCGTCACACCTCAGGATCAGGGTCAGGGCATTAAAATATTCAAATTTATTAGAAGTTGTTTCATTTTCTTTTCAAGTGTTTTTATAACCTACCTTCTTTATTATTACTCCAACTACATTGGTGTGAATATTCAACTATTTGAAATTTATTCTTCTCAAAGTTTGTTCAACTTCACGAGACATTGTATTGTTCTGACATGAGTTCTTGAGAAAAAGTAGCCAGAATCTCTTCTTTGCTTCACCATCACCAACTCACTGCCAATACAAGTTATAATCTAAGAATGAATGTGTAATGAAGTGAATGAACCAATTTCAAAACGTAATTCAGAAATAAACGAAGTCAATCTCAATTAGAACCAGTTCAAGTTATTTAATGCGATAATAAAACCGTCTCGACGCTTCAAAAAAGTTGTCAATACAATTTATGACCGCAAGCGTGGAAATATTTTGATAGCCTGCAAATAAATAACATTACATGGAGCAGATTCATTTCCTTGAAGAAGTCTTATATATCTATCTATAGGCTATCATCCATACAGTAAGCAATGCGGGAGATGCTTATATACAGAATACAGTATTATAATATAGAAATGTGTTGACTGTATATTATTAACTGTTTTCAATTGGAATATATCTATATACTATTATAGTATATTAAAACTTACATATTGAATTTTCTGGGCTGTTAATTTGTCTATTATAAAAAATTAATAATCAGTTATTTTGAATAATGATGTCTTTGCATGATGGGAAACAGTGATGATTTGTAATAAATTCATGATGGAATGAGATAAAGATAAAAGTTGAGAAACAAAGAGCTGAGGATGGACGATATAATAATAAAATTAAGAATTGATCGATTAGAAATATTGAGGGGTGAATAGGGATAAGTTGGATATAGAAAATTTTAAGGGTCTTCAAAATTTGTCAACTTTTTAATTTACGTAATTGATGTTTGAGTCTGAAATTTGCTAAAGATGTCCTCCTGCAATCTATTAATAACAAAGTTATCATTAGTCATCCATCAGTTATCTACTTATGTTTTTGAAAAAAATATGTATACAAAGCAGTTCCTTGATTGTTCAACATTTCCATACAAATAGAATCAAAAATAAGCACTTGAAATATTGATGAATTCGATCATTGAAATCTTGTACGAATTAAGGTAATCAATCTTGGAAAATTATGGAGCTTAATACATAGGAATGGAATATATTGTCCTTCCATACAATCAAGAATAGGAACTTCTAGTATTGTTGAACTCATCATTTCAGAACTTGTCTGAATGAGGATTATCAATCTTGCGAAATAATCAGAGTTCATCCACAAGAATAGGAAACATTGAAAAAGTTTTGAATTCACCAATCTTGAAAACTGATCATGGTTTATACATTATCAGGAATAAAATATATTGAGAAAGGTTTGAGAATCGACAAATCTTGGGAAAAATAAAAGTTCATACACAGGAATAAAATATATTGGAAAAAGTTCGAGAATTGACCTGTGATATTATATGGGATAAAACAAGTTTGTGAGATAAGTGATTTTCCCACAAGTCGGATTGTGTCTGTGATGCTCTATAAGGAGAATCGTATCAAGCAGACGTTATTGACAGACATTGTAATTGGACAATTCGATTTTTTGTTTGGTTTACTGGTTTCTTGAACTTGAAGCCTACTTGTTTTCAAGTTCACTGTTTGTGGGACAAGCTTATTGGAAATTAAGATGATTAAGTTTAAGATTATGAATAAATTATCAACCAAGTGCTAATTAAATTCGATCACAATTAACTACATTTTATTTCATTGTTCAAATTTTATCATAACTATCTAAATCTTATTTGAAATAAAACATACACAGATGTAGTCTGGTCAACAAATGGCAAGATGAAAAAATGACTCTATCTCGGTCAATATTGGTTCAAAAATTTCTAATTTGGTCTCGATCGAGTTACTTGGATCAGAATGTTTCATACAATTTGATGATTTATTATTTTAAAACTAATATTACGGAGCTGAAGTCATTTTCCCATCTTGCCAGAATGTGTTCTTTGCTCGATCAGAATATGTTAACTCTACAGTTTTTTTTGTACAGGAGGACCCTGGTTTCTTGACCACACAGATCACATTTACAAGCTATATTTTATTCTTATAAATAAAATATAAGAATAAAATAATAAATACATTTTATTCTTATAAATAGAAATCTTAATACAGTAATCGATAGGAAAAGTTTATCTGCCAAGGAAATTAATGCTCCAAAGATTGTGTGTTAATTGCACGAGAATACAATTTATTTGAAAAAATAATCTTTTGACTAGAGCCAATTAGAGATCTCATTACATTTTCAAGTTATTTGACGTTATTTTCCGAATGTTGAGTTCAAGTTGCTTTGATAGATGAAATGGACTAAATCAAATACCCTTTTTTAAAACTTTGAAAGTATAATTTTTACACAAAAGTTTTAAAAAGGGTATTTGATTTGATAAAAATGGTAAAATTGATAGTGATGTTGTGAAATCTCTCCATAATGAAAAAACTAAGATGTTGTCAAATTTCAAAAAAAATGTGAAATTTGACAACATCTTTCTTTGTTTTCTTGGTATTTGATTCATTTCATTTTCCCTATCAATTATTTTAAATAGCCCTAAGTTTAAAGTTTAATTTTTAATTTGCTTTTTATGCCCGAGAAGTTTATTGATCTGTGTTGAACTAACGTGATGAATAATCCAAAATCTCTATATCAATATTCATTTCAGCAAACTGAAACTTTGAACAATTCAACTTACTTTCTCAAAAACACACAATATATAGAACGAATTATAAAGGTTTCCGGGGATTTCAATGTATAGCACTGGCGGCTCGGGGCCAACGAAAAAGGTGAAGTGCTGTACAGTAAAAGATACGGGCACTTCACCTGTTTCGTGGGTACGAGTCGCCAGTGGTGAAATTATAACTTCAAACTGATGAAAACTTGAAATCAGTTGCTGTTTGAATAGCTGTCGCTAAAATGTTAGGCGGTTTCGTCTGTCTCTTATACGTGATGTAAACTACTAACAGCTGGTTTAAATAATCTCTTGTCTCTTTTCATTTCAGAAAGAACATCCAGGTGTAGCTGAATGACAACTCTAATTGACAACATCAGCTGTTGGAGCGCACAAGGAGCAGACGAAACCGCCTTTTTGGCGTCAGCTAAACAGAAAAAACTCACTGGTAACTATTCATGATACTTATATGCTATTTATTTATTGAAGTTATTGAAGTTTTTCAGTTTATCAGTAAATTTGACACCTTGTGAGATCGGACTCTTGAAACATTGTATGCTGGTATACAATTACAAATACACAAATACATTTTTCAAATAATATGAAGAAGACCAATCCAAGCTCCCGTAGGGTCTACTGCCACAGTGTAATTTATAACCTATGAAAGCTCGGCTCGATACAGTTTCCTATAGGTTAGGTTATAGCAAAGAATATACTTTATATTCACTGGTTATAGGTCTCAGAAGTAGAATAATAGCTGTGTCTTATATATGTGGGAGAAGGGAATCGTTTCATATACTGAATAATGATGTGCTTATACCAGTTATAATACATGCTCACCTAGGCAATACACAGTACTGTTCAAAGGCTCATATCGTAGAAATACTATTCTATTATATGTATAGTTAGTCTATGCTCATATATATAGAATAATGTGAAGAGCTTATGTGTTGAATTTTGTAGCAGCTATAGGTCTACATAGTACTGTGCAAAATATCATGAATAGTATAGTCTGTCCAAGCAAAGAAGAGCCTCTGGCAAAATGGGAAAATGACTCCAGCTTGAACAATATTTGTTCAAGATTAATAAATGTAGTCTTAATAGTAGATCAAATTGTTTTCCACAATTTGAAAACAAATTGATAATTTTTTAACCAATATTGACCGAGCTGGAGTCATTTTCCCATCATGCCAGAGGGCCTTCTTTGCTTGAACAGAATATACTTTGGAAAGCTTATATAGTTGGAATGTAGGGTAGTTATAAACAGTAGTCTGCCAAGCAAAGTAAACATTCTAGCAAGATGGAAAAATTACAACAGCTCGGTCAATATTGGATAAAAAATCATTAATTCGATTTCAAATTATAGAGCAGAATGTTTCCTACAATTCTAGACCAAATCTGAAATTCTTAAACCAATATTGACCGAGCTGGAGTAATTTTTCCATCTTGCCAGAAGGTCTTCTTTGCTTGTATAGACTGTACCAGAGAAGCTGAATAAATATAGATATAAAGTACAGTAAAGAGTTGATATAGATTGGAATGTAGGTGGCTAAACACAGTACCAGAGCAGCTAAATAAATATAGATATTGACTACTGTGAATAGCTTATATTGTTTGGTATGTAGGGTGGCTAAACACAGTATACAGAGCAGCTAAATAAAGTACAGCTACTTGAGTGGGTGCATTATTGAAGCCCAAGTTATAGGGCATATTGTCGTAAATCTTTCCTCTATTTTATCGAGTATGGACAATCTTGAAACATTGTTTTGTCGGGGTTCACACGCCATCCGCACGGAATTTGCATGTGGGGAGGCGATAGGGGGGGGGGATTTACATGTAAGGAAAATAAATTACAGTAGCCGTCGGACGACTCTGAATCTGGATTGACCTCTTCAATAGGCAGGTTAACTATGGGGTAGTCGATACTGTTTAATGGCGAACTATATTATTCTGTGGTATAATATTACGGTATAGCCTACGATCCAGCAGTGAACTTCTGTATAGTCTGTCCAAGCAAAGAAGACCCTCTGGCAAGATGGGAAAATGACTTCAGCTTGATCAATATATGTTCAAGAATTACTGATTTGGTCTCAATCGTAGGGAACATTCTGATCTACAATTTGAGGCCAAATCGTTATTTTTTTGAACAAATATTGACCAAACTGGAGTCATTTTCCCATCTCGCCAGAGGATCTTCTTTGCTTGGACAGGCTATATATTATTCAAGAGTATAATCCAGTTCAGCTGTATTCACTACCATCTAGTATATTGATGCTTTTAAAATAACATGAATACTAGATAGAATTATGGTAATCTTACAATATTGTGGACTGTCGGAGTGGTTCGTGTTAGAGTAAGTGACAACGCGCTGGTCTGATAACTACAATGAACTGAGTTCGAGTCTCGACCGGGAAACAATTTTTTGATCACAGAATAATCACTTAGATACAATAATCTGTTTTTTATAAATAATAATCAAATAGTCGAAGTATGTAATGCATCCAAAAATAATTAAAAAAGGGTACTGTGATTATTATTTAAAATTAAAAAAAATACAGTGAGAAAAGTAGCCCTGAAATGAAGATATACAATAATCTATATAATAATAATATTCGTGTAACCTGGCTGGCTCAGGTCTGGTGTCGGAGTTTTCGGGTCGCTCCTGATCAATTTCAGGGCAGCTGACAATATGACAACTTAACAATAATCTATATGAGACGATATATAGATGGCGGTCCCGACTACCTTAATAATAGTCAAAAACTTCCTTCATCATACCTCTCATTATCCAGGCACAAGCCTAAGAGCTCATGTGGGCATCACCGTCACAAAAATTGGTTGAAAAATTCACTGATTACATCTAGGCTTACCTTTTAAGCTTCAAAGATGTATAAGAAACCACTCTGTATCTGGATACTTCAATAAAACCATATTAGAGACTAGCAGTCAAAAAAAAAAAAATGAGCCCGCTACCAAAAGATACATCGATTAGTCTATAGGATACGTCACTAGATTTGACAAGGCTAAATAGCTCGGAATTCATCTTCTGTGCCACTGTATAAGCACAGTATCACTGTATATCTACCAGTATATCTACAGGAAAAACAAGATATTAAAATTACTAAAATATTTCTATAGACACTACAATATCCATCCAACTGAAGAATTACAGTATAACTATTTATACCACGAATATTTCCTCATTGCATAGATGGAGTATAACTGTTTATATCACAAATATTTCTTTGATACGTAGCTCCCGTAGAAGTATAACCATCTACACCACAAATATATTTCTTCGCTATGGAACTCCTGTAAAGTATATAACTATTTATAGAAAGAGATTCTAATGCTATAGTCGTACCGTATAACTATTTATATGTTTACAACTACTGGAATTTTTAAAGCACACTCCCTATATTCGGCATTGGTAGCTATTATCATAGTAATTATCAGAAGTGCTATGGGCGGACCTTAATTAACTGAGGCACTCCAAAGAGAAGAAGAGAACTGGGAAGATCAGGTGGAAGAGAGAGAGAGAGTGAGAGAGAGAGGAAAAATTATAAGGTTGGAATGAGGAGAGTATTCAGTCCAAGCAAAGAAGACATTCTGGCAAGATGGGAAAATGACTCCAGCTCGGTCAATATTTGTTTAAAAATTTTAAATTTAATCGTGAATTGTAGATCGGAATGTTTTCTACAATTTCAGGTCGAATTTATAATTTTTGAACAAATATTTACTGAGCTGAAGTTATTTTACCATCTTGCCCGAATATCTTCTTAGCTCGACCTGATGAAAAAAAGAACTTGCAAGATCACGTGTAAGAGAAAGAAGAAAAAAGATGAAGATGAAATGAAAAGAGATTTCGAGTAGCAGATGAAAAAGAGAATTGAAATAAACATGTGTAAGAGTGAGAAGAAAAATGATAAAGTTGGATTGAAAGAAGATTTCGCGTAGAGGACATGTTGTCTTCTGCTAGTTTGAAATTGGATGACCGGTTTTTTCATTATTTGAATGAGATTCAACTCACCGAGGTGTGGACTAAGATGTTTATCTATGCAATATATCGCGGCGAGATGGGTTTGGGAGTTTATTTATTATGCGTTCTACAATGTATTAATGTGGTGGACCAAAGGTTACATCTGTTCTCAACACGTTCACAGAGCAGATAGTAGGAGAGTTAGATGAGAAATGAGATTGAATTTGATGGGTTGAGAACAGGAAAAAAAACTGGAGGAACCTTTTTTTATATTATCTAGTTGAGAAAGCTCAGCTGTAAATCTTACCAGAGAGAATATTGAAATATCTAGTTCTATCTGATTATCTAAGATCTATGAGGAACGGTTTTCTGACAAAAAGAATGACATTCAATTCAAAATTGACTGTTACTGCATATTGGGCCAATTGAAGTAAAGTCAATTCATTCAAAAATTATTTGACCTCTAAACTACTTGGTAGGAATTTTTATTGAGATATGAATTTTGACAGAAACGCATTATTAATTTTCATTGAATATGTTGTTCTTTTTCAGAAAATTAATTGAAAATTGGCATTCCATGCATCAACTTTTAAGTAGACCAAGGACTGTCATTTCGTGAATGGGAAAATTGATTCATTTTTCGAATACGAGTAAAGGTGAAAAGTTTTTCTCTCACTCCCATCAGAGAGAGGAGGCACATCAAAAAAAATATGAATAAATCACGATAACGTTTATTCAACAGAGCCCTTGGACACTAGAATCTTCGTCACAAATAGAAATGCCTTGTAAAAATTGTATCCATCACTATCAATTCAATTCTGTATTACTATAAATTATGGAAGTATTCGACTAATTATATGGAAATCAAACTTTAAAACTTGGGCTATTTAAAATAATTGAAAAATAAGATGAGAATCAAATACGCTTTTGAGAACTTTAAAATTATCAATGCACAAACATGTTTCGGGACATTCAGCCCATTATCAATGTGGATAAAATAGTAATCAATTTAATTACTATTGACTATTACTAATATTAGTATACTAATTAATATTACTATTACTAATATTTACTATTACTATTACTAATTACTATTCTATCCACATTGATAATGTGCTGAATGTCCCGAAACATGTTTGTGCATTGATAATTTTAAAGTTCTTAATAAAAGGGTATTTGATTCTCACCTTATTTTTCAATTATTTTAAATAGCCCTAAGTTTTAAAGTTCGATTTCCATATAAATTGCTATAGCCTAATAAGTCGAATACTTCCATGGTTTATAGTAATACAGAATTGAATTGATAATGATGGATTCAATTTTTTTGTGTATTGATAATTTTAAAGTTTTCAAAAGGGTATTTGATTCTCATTTTATTTCTCGATATATGGAAATATAACTGATTTACTAAAGAAGCATGGTCTACTAAAACTTTTATACGAGTAATTAACATCAAAGTTTTATATAATGAAAATTAATGAAGAAAGTAGGCTATAGCGATCTGGAAATATATCAACTGAAGAAGCATGGTCTAACAGAATTTTCAAACAAGTATAACATCTAACTACATATTATTATAATAAGAGAGTGACCATCACAGTATTGTGGTAACCAAGTGAGCAATGGAAATAATAACTGAAGAAGCATAGTCTACTAGCATTTTTATACAAGTATAGCATAGCCTTCTATACTTTCTACCAAAGTCTGTACCGTCTCTGTGGTATAGGATAGGAGCTGCAACACCGTCACTCATTGAACACAGTTGCCTGAATCCCCGGGGCGATTCGGATCGGAGCCGCAGCACAATACAATCAGCATACTGAAAACTGAACTTATCTGCTAATCTGGGGGACGGACGGCCATCAGGAGAGTAGCTGCATGCTACCTCCAGGCTATCACCGGAAACAAGGCTTCTTCTTCCCTTTTTTCTTCCTCTTCTTCTTCTTCTTCTTCTTCTTCTTCTTCTTCTTCTTCTTCTTCTTCTTCTTCTTCTTCTTCTTCTTCTTCTTCTTCTTCTTCTTCTTCTTCTTCTTCTTCTTCTTCTTCTTCTTCTTCTTCTTCTTCTTCTTCTTCTTCTTCTTCTTCTTCTTCTTCTTCTTCTTCTTCTTCTTCTTCTTCTTCTTCTTCTTCTTCTTCTTCTTCTTCTTCTTCTTCTTCTTCTTCTTCTTCTTCTTCTTCTTCTTCTTCTTCTTCTTCTTCTTCTTCTTCTTCTTCTTCTTCTTCTTCTTCTTCTTCTTCTTCTTCTTCTTCTTCTTCTTCTTCTTCTTCTTCTTCTTCTTCTTCTTCTTCTTCTTCTTCTTCTTCTTCTTCTTCTTCTTCTTCTTTTCTTCTTCTTCTTCTTCTTCTTTTCTTCTTCTTCTTCTTCTTCTTCTTCTTCTTCTCTTCTTCTTCTTCTTCTTCTTCTTCTTCTTTCTTCTTCTTCTTCTCTTCTCTTCTTTTCTTCTTCTTCTTCTTCTTTTCCTTTCTCTTCTTCTCTTCTCCTCTTCTTCTTCTTCTTCCCTTCTTCTTCTTCCTTCTTCTTCTTTCTCTTCTTCTTCTTCTCCATCTTCTTCTTCACCTTTCTTCTTTCATTCTTCTTTTTCTTTTTCCATCTTCTTCTTCTTCTTCTTCTTCTTCTCTCTTCTTCTTCTTCTTCTTCTTTTTCTACTTCTTCTCCTACTTCTTCTTCTTTACCATCTTCACCACCTTCTTCTTTTCTTCTCTACCATCTTCCTATCCTTCTCCTCCTTCTGCTTCTTCTTGTTCTCCATCTTCTTCTTCACCTTTTCATTCTCTTCCATCTTCTTCTCATCACCTTCTTTTTCCTCTTCATCTCCACCATCATTTTCTACTTCTCTCACTCCGTTTTCTTCTTCAAGTCTTCTTATCACCGCGTACTGTCAGCTATTGTGGGGGCGTCTAAGCCGGAACCGACACAAATACTCCGGACCACATCATCACTCGTCTGGTCGAGCAAAGAAGACTGACAAGACGGGAGAATGACTATACCTCAGTCAATATTGGTTTAAAACTCATAAATTTGTTCACGAATTGTAGAAAAAATTCTTTTCTACAATTTCACACCAGATTCATAACTCTTGAACCAATATTGACCGAGCTGGATCGATTCTCCCATCTAGCCAGAGTGTCTTCTTTGCTTCAATAGCAGGGAGCTAATCGCTTCCCGGCAATCATTCTTCCTTTGACCGATTTGGCGGGGCGTTCAAAAACTAGTTTTTCTAGTTTACTGTTTTATGCGATGTTTTGATAAAAGGAATAGCCTATGTGAATCGTACAAAATTGTTAGGAAATGCATATGAAAATATAGCTAATTCCAAAACGTTGTCTGCTCCTTGTGCGCTACAACAGCTGATGTTGTAAATTACGCCTGTCATTCAGTTAGCTATGTCTATATCTATATGATGTTATACGGGGTGTTTCAGGAGGAATGTGCAATACTTCTCAGGCTGATTCCTTACACCAAGTAGACTAAAAAGTTCCATGGGATCAACCCCCAAAAACGCTTTGTTACCGAGATAACAATGGCGGAAAATTGAGATTTTTTAAAATATATTAATTTTTCTAATTTTTTAGAGGCTTTAGTGAGGTTCTAAAATAAGCAATACCCATGTAAAATTAGCTGTGGAATTCAATGGAACCAGTTCCAAGTTTGTAACTTCATCAGTTATTGAGATAATTGGAAAAATATGCTGGAAAACGCAATTTTTCAACAATAAGGGTTATACCAGTTGTACTGGTGGTTACACTCCACCAGTTGTATGGAGCAACACAGAACAAAATTTAGTTGACTAATATGCGTTAAATAACGCCGTGTTTCTATTGCATCTAGGCATATGTGTCCGTGTGACTTTTGTAGTGATGAAAACCAAAGAGAATTAGAATATTAGCTAATTATATTATTAATTGTATAATTATCATAATAATATTATAATATAATTGTATATTAGCTAATTAACAAACTATAGCTAGCTCCTCTATGTGGAAACCTATCTTTAGTCTCAATACATTTTAAACACAAAAATTAATACATTCAAATTGAACTAGAATCGAAGCTTCCAGAAATAAGAAAAATGAAATCTAACCAGAATTTAGCAATTAGCTGAAGCGCCAATGAGTGTTAATGATATCTTCCACTCTGCAACCAGTCTCCCGTTAAAAAACATTAATCAACACTTATCTCGAAAAATAACGCGGCAAGAAATACAAGGTTTGAATATTAATTAGATTTTATGCATTTCTACTGTCATCACTCCGATTTTTACTCCCTATAAATAATTTTTTCCACATTTTTTCTTCCTATAAATCTTTTCCGCCGATTACCGCCGTCAGGTTTTGATTAAATATCTCAATTTTTCCGACAAGCGTTTTGATAAGCCTTGATGAAAAAACAACTATATCAGAGTGAAACTTGTTCGAAAGATGGAATTTCGCCAAAAAAGAAACGGGAACGGAAGGATGGGATGATAAAAAAGAAGGAAGGAATGCGTGTAAATAAGAAGATGAAACAGAGTGTGTATGCATAATCAATAAACTGGATTGTAGCTCAACATCACAACAAGATCGTATTTGATCGTCAGAAGAACTCAATTTTGTGATGAGAGTCGTTTTCAGATGTGATGGAGTTGATATAATGTTGAATTATGTTGAATTTATGAGGATATATTTATCAGAATTCAAAATTACTTTATTACCATGTTTATAACCATCAAAAAGCTGTAGAAACTTCTATTATTCGTAGATTATTTATTCGTAGATTACTTCTATTATGTAGAAACTTCTATAATTCTTCTTCTATTATTAATTGTGAAGGTAGTATGTATTAGACAAATTATCTATAATAAATTATAAATTACAAATTATATTTATAATACCCGCAGCTCGGATGTGTTGATATAGCTTTCTGTTATTTGGATATACTGTACAAAACATGTTGCAACTACAGTATTCAATTTTCGTTGTAAATGTTTCGAGCTTAAGCTTGTATCGAAAAGCTTGCTAGAGCTTTAAAAAGATGCTCAAACTCAAAAGAGCTTGAGCATTGGGTTAGAACATTGTCTTACAAGACAATGATGTAGAACTGATGGGTAAATGTTGTAGAACCTTTGAATGAGGGTAAAAGAAAGATAAATATTTCAAATATTCATATTTTTATCAAGTCTCACTATTTTTCCAGCACCAAGTTTAAATGCTATTGATAAATGTTTAGTATCTGATCTAATTATCCATATCTATAAAAGCGAAATGGCACTGACTGACTGACTGATTCATCACCAGAACTAAAAATCCACTGAACCGAATGCGTTCAAATTTGGCAGGCATGTTCAGTTGGACGTTTAGACGCTCGCTAAGAACGGATTTTAAAAACTTTTCAAGAATACGCCAAATATTTAA
>CM029554.1:30183692-30206192 GCA_017141385.1 Sogatella furcifera | reverse complement strand
GTGAACATATTCAAGAACTTCAACCATGTTTCCCCTAAACAAGGTTATGTCGGCGAGGTGGGACACCTTTTGTCCCTCCACCAAATAAAGAAATAAGCTAATAATATTTTACAATTTTTAGTAGGCCTACAATAGTACTTCCAAAGCTGGAAATGAAAATTTCAAGTGAATTCAATTTTCTTGAACAATTTCAACAAATTTTATTCACGCCCTAGTAAGCATGTAATCTACAAAAACCTTAAACTTTCATAATTATTATGTTGTCACTTATGAAGGGGATATTTTAATGACATATAATTCCAATTGCACTTGGCATCTAAACAGTAGCTTAAATTATACACACTTCACACTAATCTTTCAAAATATATTCACAGTGATGCGATTTTAATCCCTGTGCTTCATTTGAAGTATAATAAGAGACTCAAATCCGATTCTCTCATTATAAATGACACAAAGCTTGAAAATACACTGCAATAGAAATTCCTCATGCTGGTTTTAGTAGCTGTTTATGCATTCCTTCATACAACTAGTATAATTTGTGAATTGTAATTGAGCTCAGCTTTTAGACTTGAGGCTCTTCATATTATGATTGATGCATTAAAATGCAATTTGTTACTATCACTTGCAAAATTCCTCTGGGGTGTTTTGGGTTGGATCGACCTCTGAATCATGTAAATACATTGCTGTAGGCCTTTTTCTGTCTTGAATTGATGAGGTATAATGCTATTAGTATTTCTGCGTAAACGATGTTCGTTGATGTAAAGGTTACTCTTATTAAAAAGCGCTCTTGGTAATCATTATAAATTATGAATTTGATTTTCCATACATTTTCTTATCATTTTGGAACGAATCTTACGCCTCAAATCTAAAAAAATTAGATTTTATTCACTGTGATACATATTATCTGATTGACATATTTTGTGATTCTTATCCTTCTTTATTTTTATTCATAATAGCGATTCTTGAACTAATTAAAACATTTCAAGTATGTTCTACTTATCCAAGTCTACTGCCTTCAGACAGGAGATCACACTTCTCTAGGCTCTACTTAATAATACCGTTTGTAATAATCGTTTATTTGATAATTCACAATGTAGAGAACAACAGGACTTTTTCCTCTTTCTATTATATACTTATGAATAATGAACAGTACTTTCACAATAAATTGTCAAAATTGGTATTTTTATCGAGAATTAACCACCCTACGAACAATTACGGGGTTGTCAATTATGTCAATTTTTTGTTTCTTCTAAAAAATGACAATTTCTTCATCGAAAGCAATACAATAAATGCCAAACTATGAAACATGGTACTCTATTTAAACAATTGTGTTGTAAAATCAAACCTATACATAGAATTGAACCTTGAGCTTTGAAAAAGTATCAGTTATATCAGGATTAACTAATATTAATAAATTATATCATAGAATTAATATGATAACACTTCAGGTTGCTACGATTAACATAGGTCAATTGGAATGTTGTTTGATAGCTGTTACTAGAACTTTTTCAATCTTTTTCCTATAGCCTGTCCAAGCAAAGAAGACATTCTGGCAAGATGGGAAAAAGACTCCAGCTCGGTGAATATTAGATCAAAAATTATAAATTTGTTTACAAATTGTAGAAAACATTTTCCTCTACAATTTAAGATCAATTTTTTAATTTTTGAATCGTTGTTGACCGAGCTGGAGTAATTTTCCCATCTTGCCAGAATGTCTCCTTTGCTTGGACAGGTTGTACTTACTGCAATCTGTTGGGACAAGCGGTCTGACCAAGTTTTTGTCGAGGGAAGTTGCTAACTTTGAACAGAAATGGAGGTACTTCTTCATTGTTTTTCCAGTTTTTACACCTGACATCCTCCCGTAGATGAATAGAATTCGCCGGAAGCTAGAAGCCAGGAAGCCTAGGCCCAATGCTGAGTTCAAATGCAACTTTTTCTCAGTAAATTGCAGTATGCTTCCTTCAGTTTACGTATTTAAATTCTATCATTCATATGGTTCGTTTGTTTGTTTGTTTTTAATAACTTTCCAGAGACTCTTCACAGTCATTCGCATTTGAAAATGACTATAAATAGTCGAAACATGTAATGCATTGAAAACGGTACTTTGATCATTCTTTGAAATAGAAAAACACTCTTCACAGAGTATGAGAATTGCCAATAGTCTGGTCGAGCAAAGAAGACATTCTGGTAAGATGAGAATGACTCCAGCTCGGTCAATATTCGTTTAAACATTATAAATTTGGTCTCAAATTGTTTGAAACATTCTGGAATACTAGAAGAAAGAGGCCTTTAGATGATTAATACGATCCACGTCAAGTCACTAATTGGACCCGAGCATTTAATAGATCATAGCCTAAATATGAAACTCTTATGGTTTAGATAGTTATATGACAATCCAACTTTATCGAAATCAATGGCTCCAAACTTTGCATGATTCACGTCAAACCATGTAAGATTGCATAGTCACAGACACTTTCCATGTAATTGTGAAGGTGTCATTATTGTACTTATTCACAGTATCAAAATTCATAATATATCTTTCCAAGACGTTTGAATCGAATCGTTTTAGAGCAAGAATCTGAATATTATAATTTAAGCAACTGCATTCATGTCACGAATGATATGGAAGAATGTTAATTATTATATGACATTATAAAACTATGAGAACACATCTTCTAGATAATATATTGCTTCTTTATTCTTTATTGATTGATCAACTATAACATAATAATTATTGTATTACTAAATCATTGCCTGGATATCAATTCAGATAGAACTTTAAAATTCTTCATGAGTGATTGTTTGAAAATCATCCACACAAATACCTTGAATCTATTCAAAACTACTTATTTTCATCCATAAATATATCATCATTATTGAAATACATTGAGAGGACGACTTTATGAATCCAGTTATATGGAATAAGAATTTAAATCAAGCTCCTGCACAATATACAGTTATACAGATTGTTATAAAGAACACCACACTGCTATATTATCACCGAATTATATATAGGTATGTAAATGAGCACGTCCCTTCCACACATTATTACCGGTATCGATAACAATATTTTTCAAGCGATTTTATTATTTTCGGGCGGCCGTGAAAAATAGTCCTGTCGGTTGCAATTTGCATAAATCTATGTATTATATGTATGATGTATAATATGAACATTATTCTGCCCTCTTAAATTATCGGCGGCAGTGGACTCTATCATCGGCTTGGTCGCAACATAATAATAGACTGCTTTCCAAAATATATTTATTAGGTTGGCGTTAACAAATCATAATCAATTTGGGTGAATGCAAGTGTATCATTTACTGGGCAACTGAACCACTTGTGAGGGATATTTTGCTTCTTCTTCTTCTTCTTCTTCTTCTTCTTCTTCTTCTTCTTCTTCTTCTTCTTCTTCTTCTTCTTCTTCTTCTTCTTCTTCTTCTTCTTCTTCTTCTTCGTTTCAATGCACTCTTCTTCTTCTTCTATCTTCTATCTTCTTCTTCTTCATCAATAATTCATTCTTGTTTCTCTTCTTCATTCAATTTCTATTTTATATTATTTCTACTTCTGTCTATCTACTCTCTACTCTCTACTTATTCTTATTCTTCTATTTCTTGACTCTTCTCTCTTCACCTTCTTATACTTCAATTTCTTCCTCTAAAGTGTATTCTGTTGTCCTTATCGTTTTTACCAAATTTTTCCTTTTTCTTCTGATTTTCCAACTTTTCTCTTCAACATCTTAGTCTTCTTCATCCTACACCTACATCAATTTCCAATTTTACTTCTCTTCCCTATGTTTTTTCTCTCATACTTCTTCTTCTATCGTTTTCTTCTCTTATACATCTTCAAATTCTATTCTCATATTCTTCTCCTTTCCAACTTATTTTCCTATTTCTCCTCCTTCTTTTTAATATCACCTTTTTGTTTTATTTTCTTCATTTTGATTGACTTGTAGATTTCACTCATCAGATTTTTTTCTCTTGTCATTCTTCATTTCTCTTCATTTTTCATTCTTAGATTTCTCTTCCATTCTCTGATTCATCTTACATTCTTAATTCCTCTTACATTCTTTTTTCTTATGCATGATTCTACCCTTCTTCTAGATTTTTGAATTTCATTGATTTCTTATTTCCATTATTCATTGTCCCCTCCAGATCCTCCTCTTTTCTTGCTTTTTCTTCTCGTTTATCCACTCTTTCTTGTTTATTTGCCACTTCCTCATTCTCTATCCCTTCCTCCTTGAAAATCTTTCTCTGAATTCACCTTTCTAATTCCTTCTTCCAATTTTTCGTCTCTATCCCCTCCCATCACTCTCTCTCACTCTCTCTCTCTCTCTCTCTCTCTCTCCTCTTTCCTCTCTCTCAACTCTCATTTTTCCTGGCTTTCTCTCACAGATTCTTTCTCTCTCTCTCTCTTCCTTTCTCTCTCTTTCTCTCTATATCTCTCTCTTTCTTCTTGTCTCTCTCTCTCTTTCTTTTTCTCTCTCTCTCTTAAGGCCAAGTGTTAATGGAAAGGATAACCTTATTATCCTTTCCCAAGAATGGACATATATATGTCTAAACTTCGCCTTTTCACTTAGATAACTTACACTCCTTATTCATTTTGCAGAGCCTCCAATTTAAAATCTGTATAAATTTTGCATTCATTACATCACCGTTTTTCTTATTTTTACTAGAAGTCTCTATTGTGTGAAATTTATAGGATAATTTGTTTTACTCATTTATATTACAATGTATAATCTAAGCCGAATTTTGTTATCTAATTGAATAAAGCAATCTAATCTAATCTAATCTCTCTCTCTCTCTCTCTCTCTCTCTCTCCCTTCCTCTCTCTACTCCTCTCATTTTTCCTCTTTCTCTCGCTTTTCTTTTTCTTCCTCACTATCCTCCGCTCACTCTCTCCAATTTCTCCCTCTCCCTATCTTCATCCCTCCTTTACTCTCTTAATCTCCCTCACCCCCTTCCCTTTTTTATAGGACAACCGTCAACAAATCATAATCAATTTGGCCGCATCATATCATTCACCAACCAGCTCCATTATCAGAGATAATACAGAATCCGGCCATAACAATAAAGATGTGATCATCGTAAACATTTTTCTAAAACGAGCGTTCTTTAAACGCGCTTTAAATTAAATTTAAATTGGACAGTGCCCCACGGCCAGTTTCAAAAACCTGCATAGCTTTAGACAAGTTAATCGATGACGATGTATTGTCGTATATGTAACTAAGTCTCGAAAAAAGTATCAAAATTTATCGATACATTAACTCAAAAATGTATCGAAATTTATCGCCACACTCGTTAGCATAGGTGGGTTTGTTTTCTAATGTGAACGAAAATCAACCTCAGTTCTATCAGAGGTGGTAATTATATTAGTCTGTCCAAGCAAATAAGACATTCTGGCGAGATGGGAAAATAACTCCAGCTCGGTTAATATTGGTTCAATATTTATAAATTTTATTTTAAATTATAGAGAAGAATGTTTTCAACAATTTGAGACCAAATTCATAATTTTTGAACAAATATTGATCAAGCTGGAGTAAGTCTCCCATCTTGCCAGAGTGTCTTCTTTGCTTGGACAGATTGCAGAATTTGTTCCGGAACAGCTTAATTTAGGTTTGTGAATAATCTCTTGTTGAGACTGGACTTGCACCTTTTCAACTGTGTTCAAATATCCTAATAATTTAATTTTTATTGATTTTTTTACTTGAGAATGAGAAAACAAGTTTAGATTTCTTTTATGAATGTCACTATAAAACTTGTCTCAGAGACAAACCATTAATTTTCAGTTCAATTTTAAAGTAGAACAAGACTAAAAAATTCAATACATCCAACAATGACCAAAGCAGTTCTGAAAGCAGCAGAAATTTAAATCTGTATCCACACACTATCACAAATTATTGATTTTCAACAACTTCAAAAGGCTTTTATTTGGTCTCTTCAGCCTCCTGGTGAAGCGCCCTTCACAGGTGTAGGCTACACGGGGCTTGTAGTCGGCCAGTTGAATATCTGTAGCCAATCACAGCTCTTGTTGTTTGATTCAATGACAAGGCAAAGACTGTGATTGGCTACAGATATTCAACTGGCCGACACTACAATAGCCAATCACAGTCTTCATCTTGTCAATGAGTCAAACAACAACAGCTGTTATTGGCTACAGATATTCAACTGGCCAACTTACAATAGCCAATCACAGTCTTTGTCTTGTCAATGAGTCAAACAACAACAGCTGTGATTGGCTACAGATATTCAACTGGCCGACACTACAATAGCCAATCACAGACTTTGTCTTGTCAATGAGTCAAACAACAACAGCTGTGATTGGCTACAGATATTCAACTGGCCAACTTACAATAGCCAATCATAGTCTTCGTCTTGTCAATGAGTCAAACAACAACAGCTGTTATTGGCTACAGATATTCAACTGGCCGACACTACAATAGCCAATCACAGTCTTTGTCTTGTCAATGAGTCAAACAACAACAGCTGTGATTGGCTACAGATATTCAACTGGCCGACACTACAATACCCATGTACAGAACGCTTTAGATCTTGATTTCAGGGTAGTATAAGAAAATTTGACAAAAATTATGTTTTCAAATTGGTCTGAATTACAGAAACTGTAGGTAATACTGTGGTATGAATTAATTATCAATTTGTGACAAGTACCAATTTTAACATACGTAACGAATTTATTTAGATGTGGGAGTTCACAACAGTAGAAGAATTGAGCTATTATACAGGGTACTGAATCTAAAATTTTGGAGATTCTTTCATTTTCAAAGTTGTATATCGAGATATATTTGGAAGGAGAACTTAAATACTTGCCCGAAGATTATACTTGCTCGGTCCTCAATATTTCAACATTCATCCCATTTCCACTTCTATTTCTACTCATTGATATATTGGTGGGGGGAATTTCCCCCAATTTATTTATTTATTCAATAAATGTAACAGATTTTCAAAGCAAAGCAAAACTTACTCTCATTTCTTTATTTTTACAGATTCAAGAGAACAGCAGTGGAAATTCCAACAGCATGACCATTCAACGTCATCAATGAATGACTTTTTAGACATTCATTATTCGAATAGGTGAGTGAGTAACATATTATTTTACAATATTGTATCACCATTAATGTTTTCCTGCGATTTTTGATCGTCATTACTGAGATTTGAGTAAGATTTACACGATCGCCGCCATTTAACTTTCTCTTTAGAATCCAACTCTCTTCAACTTCCATTAATAAAAAATACAATTTTACAATTCCTTACCCAGTTATAACCCTTATTGTTGAAAAATGGCGTTTTATAGCATATTTTTCCAAATATCTCAATAACCGTAACAGTTACAAACTTGGAACTGGTTTCATTGAATTCCTCAGCTGATTTTACATAGGAATTGACTATTTTAGAACCTCAATAAAGCCTCTAAAAACTTAGAAAAATTAATATTATTTGAAAAATCTCAATTTTCCGCCATTGTTATTTCGGTAACAAAGCGTTTTTGGGGGTTGGTCCCATGGAACTTTTTTGTCTACTTGGTGTAAGGAATCAGCCTGAGAAGTATTGCACATTCCTCCTGAAACACTCTGTATAAGAATATAGGTGGAGAGAAAGATGAGAAAATAAGAAGCACAAGAAAGCTTAGGGTGAGTGGGAGAAAGATAAGAAGATGAAGAAGAATAAGGAGAAGAAGAAGAAGAAGAAGAAGAAGAAGAAGAAGAAGAAGAAGAAGAAGAAGAAGAAGAAGAAGAATAAGAAGAAGAAGAAGAAGAAGAAGAAGAATAATAAGGTGGAGAAGAAGAAGAAGAAGAAGAAGAAGAAGTAGAAGAAGAAGAAGAAGAAGAAGAAGAAGAAGAAGAAGAAGAAGAAGAAGAAGAAGAAGAAGAAGAAGAAGAAGAAGAAGAAGAAGAAGAAGAAGAAGAAGAAGAAGAAGGAGAGGAGGAGGAGGGAGATAATAAGAAGAGGGGAGGATAAGATGACGAAGGAGGAGAATGAAGAGGAGGAGGAGGAGTAGGAGGAGGAGAAGATGAAGTAGCAATGATCGGCCGTTGCTCCCGGATATGAGATATTTTGCGCGTGCCGATCTGGTCGAAGCAGAGCAGTCTCTGACCCACTACTACACATACATATATTAGAATAGTGATAATAATACAGTAATAATGAAAAAAATTCTAGACAACTGAGTAGCCTCAGCGCACACCGACAGAAAGAACATTGGGGAGAAGAAGAAGAAGAAGAAGGATACAAGGTAGAAGATGAGGTGGAAGAAGAAGAGATGGTGGAGAGAGAAGAAAGAAGAAGAGGAGGAGAAGAAAGAAGAAGGAGAAGAAGAAGGAGATGAAGAAGAGGTAGAAGGAGAAGAAGAGTTGGAGGAGAAGAAGATGAAGAAGAAGTAGAATAAGAAGAAGAAGAAGAAGAAGTAGAAGAAAGAAGAAGAAGAAGAAGGAGGAGAAGAAGAAGAAGAAGACAAAGAAGAAGAGAAGAAGGAGAAGAAGAAGAGGAGAAGAAGAAGAAGAAGAAGAGGAGAAGAAAGAAGAAGAGGAGGAAGAAGAAGAAGAAGAGAAGAAGAAGAAGAAGAAGAAGAAGAAGAAGAGGAGGAGGAAGAAAAAAGAAGGTGATGTATCTAGAAGAATCAGAGGAGGACATAGAAGAAGAAGAAGAAAAGGTGGAGGAGGAAGAAGGAGAAAGAAAAGGGGAAGAGGAGAAGAAGAGAGAATGAGGAGGTGAAGGATTAGAAGTTTGGACCGAAATGTTCTATTGTCGGACAGGGCCACACCCAGATACAGTTGGAGTATGCTGAGAAGACACCCATTACTATAACCTTTACATTGTAACGGCGTGTCTTACTAGCTTGCGCAAACTACAGTTGCTTACTTATTTTATTTTTCTTCATATAAAATAATAAATCATCACCCTCGCTAAAGCGTATGTCACAGTCACGCCCGGAAATTTTGGTAGCTGCTAGCAAGATAGTTGCTGCTAGCAACAGTAGCTTACTGGTCAAAATCCACTTCAAAATTTAAAAAGTTTAACATAAATCAGCTGGAACTTAATGAAAAGAAATTTCATTTTTTAATATTAAAAAATTCTCTCCGGCAGCTGGCGGTCGGAAAGAGTGCATTTCAAATGCAATTCTATGATGGCTCAAATCATATGACTTATAATGAATAAAGCTATTCAGGGAATGAATTCAAAGGGGCCGTTTCCGAAAAACCCATGAAAATTTGTAGTGATTTTTTAAAATTTTCATCCCCTAATTTCACCCCTTTCCCTTGGACCAATTTGGCTGGTTAACGAACTTGACCGAGATATTAACACTAATGATTTTTGTGCAAAATTTGGTCGCTCTCCGACAAGCCCTTCAGGAGTTATCGTGTTAACAAGAATCTGTACATATATAAATATATATATAGAGATAATATGAATTTGAACGGACATCAGATTCGTGTTCTGGGGGCTCGGAAACGTGTAAAAAATATATCGCATCATATATTTGCGATTATCCGGTCAAGACCAATAGTGCATTTTTTCAAATGAAATGCACTAATAAAAATGAATGTTATTGTCAACCCATAGACTGGATTTCATAACTGCTATCTAGTAATTAGTTAATTTTGTACTACTATACGCATCATGGGCCTATCAATCAACTGAATGTATAAATGAATATTCTATTTGCCAAAAGAAACATATTTTACATAAGATAAAACAATTTATAAGATAACTTGAAACTATACAGCAATAAAAAGGACATAAGATTGTTATTTACTAAGATAGAACAATTTATAAGACAATTTTAAACTAATTGTATATAGCAATAAACAGGACAAAAAATTGTTATTTATTAAACAATATTATAAGAACCAATGAAGGTTAAACAATATTAAACTGATAAGGATTTTCAAAACCTGTGTTGGATAACTATTCAATACAGATCTCATAAACTCTCATTTAAACAATTGTTAATCGAATCCCACTAAGTAGTTTATGTTCAGAATAGTTCTTGTCCATCCATTATACTAATACCGAACAATTCTAGTGATTTGATTGGCTACTGGCTTTGGCTCTCAGAAATGGTGAATACCAACCAACGCCATTTTAAACAGAAGTATTGACAGTTGAACAAGCTCCGCCCATTAGTCCAACCTCCAGCCATTTCACGCAGTCTGATTGGTCGACACAAAATGGTGGTTGGCGATCGTTGTCATTATGTTCAGGAGTTGTTGAACAGTAGGCTAGCTTGAAGCGGTTCATGCCCAAACAGAATGCAGTGTTGCTGAATTGATCAACAATGTTGTTGAATAACGTTGATAGTACTTCCTATCAGTTGAGTAGAGCTTTGAGCTATTAAAATATTATTTCCTCGAAATCTAATTACAGTCGACTCTCGGTAATACAAACATTCGATAGTACGAATCTCTTGATAATACGAACTAAGTCCCTGGTCCGTTGAAAATCTCTTCATAATTCGAACAAAACCAATGTATTTAGGTACAATCGATAGTACGAATCAAAATACAGAGCCTGATCCGACTGCAACACGCGATAATTCGAATTTCTACACAAAAACCTTTGATAATACGAACTTCTACTGAACATGAACTTGATCAAACCTTCATAAAATTGACAAAAATTATCAAACAAAATTCACATACATGTTCATTCAGTTCACTTTGTCTTTCTTTGTCATAATAAGGTAAAACTTAATTCAGGGAAGCAGAAAAAATTACAGACTTTTTCACCAAAAAATGATAATCTTGTTTTGAATATGCACAATGATATTGTTCTTCCCTTAAAAAATCACGGACTTTTTCATGAAAAAAATAATACAGTAATCTAGTTTCGATTGATTGCACAATACTTCAATTGTTTGTTTTTTTCGATTAATTTCTTAACTTCAAATATCTTTACTTCTTGTTCCTTAATTGAATTACAATTAAAATTATTATAGTTTTACAGTACTGCACTGCATTTGAAAATTTGATCATTACATTCAATAAACCAGAGTATCAAACAATATTTCTTTCTATATAGTTATTTTTCCTCTTCCATCCAATTTTCGATAATACGAACTCTCGATATTCGATCTTTTTCTCTGGTCCCTCCAAATTCATATTATCGAGAGTCAAATGTATAATAATATTACATTTATTCTCTTTATTCAAATAATCAATAATTAAAGTTGAAGAGGTTTTCTTCCAAGAGTAGAGAACCAAATTCAACATTATATTTATCCAGTTTTCAAGTTCAATAATATCAGTTGGAAATATTGCAATATCAGATTGTTATATTGGTTTTTCAATCTAGCTGTCTAGTAAAATTATACTACCTTGATACGAAGAGTTTTACAAATTAATATTAATTTTTCCTTAAAATTTAATAATCAATTCAAAATAGATAACAATATAGTTGGTAATAGGTAATAATAGGTAACAATAGGTACAATAGGTAACAATAGGTACAATAGGTAACAATAGGTACAATAGGTAACAATAGGTACAATAGGTAACAATAGGTACAATAGGTAACAATAGGTACAATAGGTAACAATAGGTACAATAGGTAACAATAGGTACAATAGGTAACAATAGGTACAATAGGTAACAATAGGTACAATAGGTATAATAGGTTTCAATATAGTAGGCCTACTGAACAAACATTGAAGCTTTGGCATAAGGCCGCAGTTTCCGAGTGAAATCAAATCTATTTTTCTATCTTTTTACTCAATTTCCCAACAAATTGTGCTGATTCTTGTTCGTTATCTCTTTTTTAAGAGCTATTGAAATTTAGCTACATTGTAGCTATATTGTATTAAACATTCTCTCTCAATTTGGAAGCGAAAAGTATATACATTTTATTTATTATTGTAATCAATACTCAAGCTTCTCGCTCAGATGAAATTCAATAAGCTATTACGAAAGTTGAAAATCCTACGAGATCCAAACAAACGAGTAGCTCCACCGTTCATACAGCTTATCTTAAATTCCCAACACTCTTCCTCAATACTGCTTACGATTTTTAAATCCAGCTCTTTTTGTTCAACACGTAAAAAGCCGATCATCCGTTGTTCCGGTGGTGATTTGAAGAATGTTATCCACCACGGGAAGTGACAACAGTTGTGTATAGTCTTTCCAAGCAAAGAAGACATTCTGGCAAGTTGGGAAAATGACTCAATCTCGGTCAATGTTGGTTCAAAAACTATGAATTTGGTCTCAAATTGTAGATCAAAATGTTTTCTACAATTTGAGACTAAATTTGCAATTTTTTAACCAATATTGACCGAACTGGGTTCATTTCTCATCTTGCCTGAATGTCCTCTTTGCTTGGACAGACTATAGTAGTGCAGTACTGGAAGGCTACAAGTTTATTTATGGAAGAATCACTTTTATAGTCTGTCCAAGCAAAGAAGACCCTCTGGCAAGGTGGGAGAATGACTCCATCTCGGTCAATATTGGTTTAAAAATTATCAATTCGATCTCAAATTGTAGAAAACAATTTGATCTACTACTATGACCAAATTTATAGTTCTTGAATGAATATTGATCAAGCTGGAGTCATTTTCCCATCTTGCTAGAGGCTCTTCTTTGCTTGGACAGACTATAACAGCGGTTAAAAAAGCCGTGTGATAATATGTTGTTGTTTTCAATCATCCTCTAAAGTAGACGTCATCGAAATTGGCGGTTGAGTAATGATTAATATTGATTCTCAGCTCCGTCAGGATAGTCGGAAAGCGGTCTGCGATAGCTCGTCGGGTCGAGGGCGATCCCAGCTAGATTTTATGGCTCTTGTGGACCGCTTACAGACTGTACAGACAGAGCAGAGCATCAAAAACCGACATTTTAATAACGACAGTTTTGTTCATGTCTGCAATACCAGACGGATGTCAGTCAGGTCTCAGAGGATAACAATTGATGGGGAAGGATGAGAAGGTGTTTGATGGAATGAGAAAAAAAGAAGAAGGAGAGTAGCAGAAGAAGAAAAAGAAGAAGAAGAAGAAGAAGAAGAAGAAGAAGAAGAAGAAGAAGAAGAAGAAAGAAGAAGAAGAAGAAGAAGAAGAAGAAGAAGAAGAAGAAGAAGATGAAGGTGAAGGAGAAGAAGAAGAAGAAGAAGAAGAACTGGAGAGGAAAAAGTAAAAAGAAGAAGAAGAGAAAAGAATAAAAAAGAATGAAAACAAGCACAAGTAAAGAATAAGAGAGAGAAGAAGAAGAAGAAACATTAGATTCACAAGCGATAGAGAATGCAGATGTGGAAGAGAAATGCTATCCTAGAAAAATGATAGGCTATATTTTGCTTCTATGATTTTATGATAGAATATCATAGATTATAATAGTTCTTGTCCTTTTCATCTATAGTCCATTCATGATGGCTTGAGACGAGATAAATAAAAGCTCTGCATGTGTGTGTTTGCGACTGGGTGGCTTCGTTTTAGCCATGACAAACAAGTCACAGCAATGCCAAAATCTCGAATTTTGTTGTCGAGACTGTAACCAAAGCATTGACACAAAAACCTTTATTATAATTGTTTGTTCATTTTAGATTCATGCAGTTGAGAGAAAACCGAATCTAGCAATTTCCCAATGTGTATTTGTAAAAAAGATTACTCATAAAGATACTTATTCTGAATTGCCTACAACAAAATTCGGAATTTCGGCATTGCTGTGACTTGTTTATGTCGTGGCTAAAACGAAGCCACTCCAGTCGCACACAAACACATGCAGAGCTTTTGTTTATCTCGTCTCTAGCCATCGTGAATGGACTATAGTAATTTGATATTTTTAATTTGAAATGTTTTTTTCGCCATACTCGTATGTAATACACAATTTTCAAGCTAGATTTGCGTTTGGAAAATTGCCGTTTACAGGAGAATCAAAGATCAGCTGTTCTGAATGCGGGAATAATCATGTTGATGATTATTACAGCACTAGTCATCATCGCGATGATAATTACAGCACTGAAAATCTAGCCCAGCTGTTTTTTCCAAACTCCGACATATGAATAAACGAGTCAAACGAGCTGCCATGACAGTTCAGTGTGTGCGTTTGTGCTAGTGTTGTGTTGAGGTTATGTTGGCTTCAGTTAATGTTTTCAGTTGTTTGAGGTTTTAATAAATCCTTCTCAGTCCAGTATGACGAAAAAAATGTACATAATTTGTGTGGAAAAGTTTACAAACTCATAATTATTTTCCAAACTCGCGTACCACTCGTTTGGAGAACATAATAATTATGGTATGTAATGTGTAACCATAAGAACATAATAATAATTTATTATTCGTTAGTAAACTGGATCTTTTGAATTTGAAATGTTTTTTACACATGGCCTTGAGGTTCTCTTCTCTCCAATTCATTGACCGATCAATGGAAGTCTCTGATTCCCCTGTCAATATCTGAAATCTCGATATTTATCGAATCACTTTATGCAACGAATAAAGTAAACATCACTAACGACCTATTGTAACTTATCCATTAATGGATCGAGAGGTGTTTGTTATTCTATTGAATGGAAGGATGGAAATGCCGTCTAGATTTTATCTTTTCATTTCGCTGCCTCTTCGATTACATCTCGCTTCCTATTCACACTACTCGACTGATCTTCTTTCGTCGCCTCAGTTTGTCTATGAGGGCGATGCCCGCATGAACCCCAGACTTGTGCAGTGAAATTCAGAAATTCATCAATTTCATTTTTATATTCTTATTTTTGTTCCTTCATTTCTCATGTTATATAAACTTTTCTACTTTCCCACACTAACTTTACTATATTATACAGGGTGTTTCAGGAGGAATGTGCAATACTTCTCAGGCTGATTCCTTACACCAAGTAGACAAACCAGTTCCATGGGACAAACCACCAAAACGCTTTGTTACCGAGATAACAATGGCGGAAAATTGAGAGTTTCAAAATATATTAATTTTTCTAATTCTTTAGAGGCTTTAGTGAGGTTCTAAAATAATCAATTCCTATGTAAAACTAGCTGAGGAATTCAATGAAACCAGTTCCAAGTTTGTAACTTTAACGGTTATTGAGATAATTGGAAAAATATGCTAAAAAAGGGTTCATCTTTTTCTAATCAGTATCTTTTTATCTCTCCCCTCATTTTTCATGAAAAATAATCAACTAGTCATGAAAAATAATCTACTAGTCATGTCACATCTCCACTATTCTCTGTTATTTTCCTTCACGTCCATCTTCTTATCTTCTTTTCTATCCTCTTTCGTCTCCTTTCTTCTTCTTCTTACTCTCTTTTCTTCATATTACCCCTTTCGTCTTCACTCTTCTTCTTTTCACCCTCTTCTCTTCTCTCTTCTTCCTTCTTCTTCTTCTTCTATACATTACTTCTCTTTTCATCCTCTTTCTTCAACCATCCTTCTAATTTTTCTCTTCCTTTTCTTTAGCATACTTTCAGTTCACTTATTTGACAGACGTCAATTTCTTCTCTTCACATTACTTCCTTCCTCATCTCTCACCTCCTCCCATCCTCCTCCTTCTTCCATCCCCCGATCTTTATCTTTCTTACTTTCATCTTCCTTTTCTTCCGAAATTCTACAGCACACTTATTCGACATATGTTACTATTCAAATGTAACCTGGAAGTAATAAGCCAAGTAAAGATTTCTAAAACACGTGGTACAATCTTAGAAGACACTTCCTCACAATGTAAACTGAATTAAACCGGGTGCCTTCTCAACTTGCGTGAATTTGCAACGTCCCGGCTGACGTTAGGTTCTATTGTCTCTCACTTTGAGTTCTTTATTACAGGTTATTGTAAGAATTTCAGCCGTTTACAGTGGTTAATTTATTTATACGGCTGTCAATGAAGGCTCGTTTAACAGTGTTGAAAACCTGGTTTATGTCCCGGAATGACATGGGCCTACACTTGAAGAATTGTATAGTCTGGTCAAGCAAAGAAGACATTCTGGCAAGATGGGAAAATTACTCCAGCTTGATCGATATTTGTTCAAAAATTATAAATTTGGTCTCAAATTTTAGAAGGAATTCTTCTCTACAATTTGAGACCAAATTTATCATTTTTAAATCGATATTGACCGAAATGGAGTAATTTTCCCATCTTGCCAGAATGTCTTCTTTGCTTAACCAGACTATATTATCACCTTCGCTCTACAATATAATGGGTTTACCTTGTTTCCCTATGCTAACAATGTTAAGGGTTTGATTTGTTTCTCACTACACATAACTTACACTTACTATAACTTACACATACTATAACTTACACTTATTATAACTTACACTTACTGTACTTACTATAACTTACACTTATAGGTGATGTCTATACTATTGTTAGGATAACCATTTTCTCCCACTATACGTTTCTCGTTAATCACTTGTGAGTACTTCTTATGTATTTTCTCTCCATGTCGGTCATAGTACAGTCTTTCCAAGCAAAGAAGATCCTCTGGCAAGATGGGGAAATGACTCCAGCTTGGTCAATATTTGTTCAAGAATTTCCAATGTGGTCCTAATAGTAGATTGAATTGTTCCCTACAATTTGAGAACAAATTTATAATTTTTGAACTAATAATGACCGACTTTGAGTCATTCTATCATCTTGCCAGAGGCTCTTCTTTGCTTGGACAGACTATATACATATATAATGTCATTACCGTCATATATATGACATTACTGACATATATAATGTCAGACTATAATCCGTCATTACCGGACCAAGAGGTCGTATCGTGTTGAGAGTGATGACCTCAGCAAAACACTCAGATACATAGTCAATAAAATATACTAACAAAATATTTTAATGATTTTTTTTTTTCAATATCAAATCATATTCTGTAGCTTTTCAATCAACCGTCTTGATTATCTTATTGGAAGTATCAAATTGAAAGACAATTAAATTGAAAGACAATTAACTTGAAAGACAATTAAACTGAAAGACAATTAAATTGAAAGACAATTGAACTGAAAGACAATTTAACTGAAAGACAATTAAATTGAAAGACATTTAAACTGAAAGACAATTAAATTGAAAGACAATTAAACTGAAAGACAATTAAATTGAAAGACAATTAAACTGGAAGACAATTAAATTGAAAGACAATTAAACTGAAAGACAATTAAATTGAAAGACAATTAAACTGAAAGACAATTAAATTGAAAGACAATTAAATTGAAAGACAATTAAATTGAAAGACAATTAAATTGAAAGACAATTAAACTGAAAGACAATTAAATTGAAAGACAATTAAACTGAAAGACAATTAAATCGTGGACATACAACTTCTTAGGGCCTACATCCACTGTCATTTCGGACTTACAGTTCAGACTGTGACTGTCAAAAACTTTGAGTGGATGGAGAAACCGGCAGTCCAAAACAGCTGTGAAACGGCAGTCCGATCGTTTGACGATCAGCTGTAAAGGCAGTATGTGCATAACAAAAAGTTGGAAAAACAAGTGAAATAGTTCATTTTTTACTGTAATCCACAACATAATTAAAAATCTTGCCAAAAAAATGGCTGCTGGCGGTAAAAAATTTGAACTCAAGAAAATGTAATTTAGCGCTCGCTTTACACCAATGGCCACAATATTATTATACAGTCTCTATAGTGTAAACTATCGACTATCGAGCATACTATCGACTGTCAAGTATATTAATCGACTATCAGCTATCGATTATATTATCGAATATCGAGAATACTATCGACTATCGAGTATACTAGAGTACTATCTTGTCCTTGTGTAAAGTAGTATACGATCGAGATACATCGAGTACACTACCGCTATCTATATACCATACTTGTAATCTTGTATCCCTATACTATCAGGTAGGACTCGTTCAATTCTAGTATAATATCGACATGAATCGCTGCAACTCTCCGATAAATACAGTAATCACGTGTAAACGGTGGATGCATCAATTACTTTGAATGTTTGTAATAACTACTTTTATCAGCAATCAGTGGTCAAACTCTGTGGCCTGGTGGCTCATTTCGTTCCCATAGTCTGTCCAAGCAAAGAAGGCATTCTGGCAAGATGGTGCAGAGACTCCAACTCAATCAGTATTGGTTCAAAAATTATGAATTTGGTCTCAAATTGCAGGAAACATTTTGATCTACAGTTTAAGACCAGATTTAAAATTTTTAAAGCTATATTGACTGAGCTGGAGTCATTTTCCCATCTTGCCAGAATGTCTTTTCTGCTTGGACAGACTATAACAAGACTGCTCTGCTGTCTTGCAATGATCATTGCACTTAGAAACCTCAGCACCAGTTGTAATGCTCTGCAGTCCAAAAGCAATGAAAATTGATACGATTCTATTTGCAAACTAGTGGAAACGTGCGTGCTCTTCTTCTTCTTCTTCTTCTTCTTCTTCTTCTTCTTCTTCTTCTTCTTCTTTCTTCTTCACCTCCGCCTTCTTCTTCTTCTTCTTCTTCTTCTTCTTCTTCTTCTTCTTCTTCTTCTTCTTCTTCTTCTTCTTCTTCTTCTTCTTCTTCTTCTTCTTCTCTTCTTCTTCTTCTTCTCCTCCTCCTTCTTCTTCTTCTTCTCCTCCTCCTTCTTCTCCTCCTCCTCCTTCTTCTCCTCCTCCTTCTTCTCCTCCTCCTTCTTCTTCTTCTCCTCCTCCTTCTTCTTCTTCTTCTTCTTCTTCTCCTCCTCCTTCTTCTTCTTCTCCTCCTCCTTCTTCTTCTTCTTCTTCTTCTTCTCCTCCTCCTTCTTCTCCTCCTCCTTTTTCTTCTTCTCCTCCTCCTTCTTCTTCTTCTTCTTCTTCTTCTTCTTCTTCTTCTTCTTCTTCTTCTTCTTCTTCTTCTTCTTTTTTCTTCTTCTTCTTCTTCTTCTTCTTCTTCTTCTTCTTCTTCTTCTTCTTCTTCTTCTCCTCCTCCTTCTTCTTCTTCTTCGTCTCGAGGTAGTGTGTGAATAATGTAATAGTTAACCGCAAAACATTGATGCAGTTTTTTGAACCTGGGTATCGAATTTTGTGGATCATATTATTTTTTGTTTTGCACTCCACGCCATTCAACGAATAATTTATTGTCTCATTTGTTCTGTTATTGTCATTAAAAAGAGAATTTTCAGTTTTGCTACTTTTTCATTTCAAAAAATTCAATCAAGAGTATTTCAATTGATCTTGACGATGGACTTTCAAAAAAAAATAAATAAAAAGCCATATCAAACTAAAAAAATGTTCATGACAAGACACATACTTGCCGCTAATTCGGAAATAGTATATTACATAATGAGTTTGGAAAAGGCGTTTTTACAAACGAATAATTATGTTCTTCAAACGAGCGGTACGCGAGTTTGGAAAATAATTATGAGTTTGTAAACTTTTCCACACGAATTATGTACTTTTTTTTGTCATATTAGACTGAGAAGGATTTATTAAAACCTCAAACAACTGAAAACATTAACTGAAGCCAACATAACCTCAACACAACACTAGTACAAACGCAAACACTGAACTGTCATGGCGGATCGTTCGACTCGTTTATTCATATGTTGGAGTTCAGAAAAAAAGCTGGGCTAGATTTTCAGTGCCGTAATTATCATCGTAATGATGACTAGTGCTGTAATAGTCATCAAAATGATTATTCCGCATTCAGAGCAGCTGATCTTTGATTCTCCTGTAAACGGCAATTTTCCAAACGCAAATCTAGCTTGGAAAGTTGTGTATCACATACGAGTATGGCGAAAAATACTATAGCATGCATTGTTGAAACTAATATATGAAAAATACACTAGCATTCTAATAACTGAAAATAAAAGTAAAGTTGAACTAGAACTAAGTTTTATTCTCAAAACTAAACTAAAATCCCAAGACTGGAAATATAATAATTTTAGAATAGAATTAGAAGTCTCTCCCACCCACATGTGAAATAGTACGTGAGTATGTAACTTAGCAATCAAGTAACTTTTCTTTACTATTCAGAAGTTACTGTATACAAGGTGGTACAAGACATGTTGGAGTATGTAAACTGGTACATATGTAACAATTATGTACATATTTTGAAAGCTGAAAGTCAAGTTAATACATGAGGATAAGAGTATGGGTTGAATAAGAAGTTGGTTCATATCTGTTAAGATTAGAGTCCCACGGAGTATGTTCAACATCATTTCAAAGAAATTGAATCAAATGTTCGTATTTTAAACCACAAATTCTAGGATTCAGCAGCTCTTGAAACATCAAGTGATAGACAATTACTATAAATTCCTATTTAAAATTACATAACTGACAGAAGAATCACACTTTTCTTTCGATTGCTAAGAATAAACTCTCATTTTTGTGCTTCACGGTTTCAATGGAATAAAATCAGAGGAAGTCTTTTCAACTTGAAATCCTATTTTTGCGTTACAGTTACAATCAAAAGATGTGTAAAAATTCCAGACAGAGTCTGAGTATAAACTCTTATTTGTGCGTTATAACAGTTACAATCAAGAAACGAAGTAAATATCAGTGTATATGATACGATTGAGGAGGCAGAGTATTGTATAGTCTGTCGCAGCAAAGAAGACACTTCGACAAGATGGGGGAATCACTCCAGCTCGGTCAATATTGCTTCAAAAATCATGAATTTGGTCTCAAATTGTAGATCAGAATGTTTTCTACAATATTAGATCGAATTTATAATTTTCAAACCAATATTGGCTGAACTGGAGTAATTTTCCCATCTTGTCAAAGTGTCTTCTTTGCTTGGACAGACTATAGCCATGTTATTCAGCCAGCATAGCCGAGCATAAGTTATGCTGGAGCTGAGCGGGTGGTCTCATAAAAATCATATTTATTGTAGTACGGATCAGTAATTTCATAGTTTATCGTGTAGAGGGCCGTCTCGCCAATGTAGAGGCCGGAGACTTGTGTTTATTAATGTTTATAATCAGGCCGCCGAACAAATCATAACGGATTATTATTGTGTATGACACATTGAACGTGAAACGAGTTCAAATTTTCCATCAAATTTCATCGGATAAAATGATGTCGAACTGGAACAAAAATGAAAGCTTGAATAAATGGACTTGAAGGATATTTTAATGAATGAGCTCGAATTTTAGTATTCGAGCTCGAATAAGCTTGAAGTATTTGTTTGATAACGTTACTAACTGAATCAAGCGGTTTTTCCAAGACTTAGAAAATTATTAAGTTCTAAATAATTAAGTTAAAAAAAATTAACTTGAGTTAATTAACTTAATAAAATTCTAAAAAATTACTTTAATAACTACAGCTGACGCCTAAAAGTTGGGCGATTTCGTCTGTCTATTATGTAACCTACTAACAGCTGATATAGAGCATCTATTGTCTCGTTTCATTCCAAGAACATCATCTAGGCATGGCAAAGTGACTAGCAATTCTAATTAACCACATCAGCTGTTGGAGCGCACAAGGAGCGGACGAAAACACCTGTTTTTGGCGTCACTTACATCAATCTTTTCATCGATACATCTATAATTCTATTAATTCTATTGAACGATCTATCATTGTCAAAAGACATCTATCAATTCATCAATCTATCTAGTCTTATCATTGGCAACTCTTTATTGACAACATCAGCTTTTGAAGCGCACAAGGAGCTGACGAATCTACTTAACTTTTTGCTGTCAGCTATATTAATCTATTCATCTGAACATCTATCATTCCATTAAACAATTTATTGGATATTCATCAATCTACCGATACATTCATCAATCTTATCAATATTATCATTCTCTATAAAAAATACGTCTATCAAATTATCTATTCTCTGAGAAAAAGTAAATATTAGTATTATAATATTATATTTAATAGTATTATAATAAAAGTAAAGTAAGTATTATCTTATCAGAGAAAGAGATCAACACCCATGTTCTCTCAGATACCACCCTGTAGTGACCCGACATAGAACTTTATCTTCTATAGTCTGTCCAAGCACAGAAGACATCCTGGCAAGGTGAAAAATGACTTCAGTTTGGTCAATATCACTTCAAAAAATTGAAAATTTGGTCTCAAACTGTAGGAAACATTCCAATCTACAGTTTGAGATCAAATTCACAATTTTTGAGCAAATATTGACCGAGCTGGAGTTATTTTCCCATCCTGTCGGAATGTCTTCTCCGCTTGGACAGACTATAGTTGAAGTGCGAAGTTCTGCATACATTTTACATTACTCTACAAGAATTACATTAGCAAGTACTCATTGGCATACCAGAGACGCGAACGAGAATACCTCCAGCATTCAGAATTGAATTTACGGTCTTATGCTTCATTAATACTCTCAATAAACAACCGACTTAATGTGTTAACAATAACAGTAACACTTTCACAGTTCTTTATGCTTACTCACTCACTGATCTATAGTCATTCTCTTTCTCTCTCTGTCTCTCTATCTCCTCCTCATCATCTCTCTCACTCTCTTCCTGTTTCTCTATTTCTTTTCCTTTTTCTTCTTCATTCTCATTATCTTCATTGCTTTCTTCCTGTTTCTCTATCTCTTTTCCTCTTTCTTCTTCATTCTCATGATCTCATTCTTCCCGAATTCTATCTCTTTGTCTTTTTCTTCATCGTTTCCTTCTTA
>CM029554.1:30151192-30178692 GCA_017141385.1 Sogatella furcifera | reverse complement strand
GTGTTTTTCGGATCAACCCTTCAAAATTCAAAATTTTAAAATTATTATCACTTTAAGATCATTTCTTTGAGTGAGAAAACTTCGGCTGAAGAAGAAATTTGGACTTGTAACCTCAAATTTTGGACTATATTTTAATGAAAATTGTGTTTTGAAATACCAAGGGCTATGCCTGTTCTTTCAACCGATGTGTGTTTTTCCAATAGATTAATAAATAAATAAATAAATTATTATTTCTACTAACTCTAATGTGATGTAGTGGTAATTACTGCACTTGAATTTCAACTTGAAAATTTCAATGAAGGGTAATGCAGAGTGAGTGAGAAAGAGATGTTTTATTTGAACGAGAGCGGATTAAATTAAACAGCTATGAAATGACGTCATTTCCCTCTCCAGTTCACATTGATGACGTCAAATTACGACGGTTAAGTTCAATTGCATCTCAATTCCATGCAATCGGTCACAATATTTATATATTATATTATCCTACCCTCAATTTATAGATCACAAGTTGTCATTTATATGTTAATTCATAATGTATCTATTTGTAATATCATTGACTATGGATATAAGTCAATTGACTCAAACTTAAAATTGACAATGATATATATCATTGACTTATATCCATAGTCAATGGTAATATGTTACTTATTTCTCTTTATTTTTCAGATTATGGCCTTAATCGAACGAATTCGATGATGGATGATGACAGGATGACGACAGTCCTTCAATTTGACGAAAAAATAGCTTTGAACTTCAAAGAATGGGAGAAAGTGATAAGCGATTGGATAAAAATGGTAAGTTTGGTAAGTGATGAACGATTACTTCTCTGTACTATCAGTTCTTCCCAAGTGATAAATTCCATCAATATCAGTGAATTTCTTATAAAATCCTCGTTGATTTTGAGTAGAATAGCCCACCATAACATCAAAATCAGTGAATTTCTTACAAAATCGTCATTGATGTTGAGTAGAATAGCCTATGTTGAATCTTAGCAACGAGGGTTGGAATATAATTTAAGTTAATTCTATTATTCTATGAAATAAAGTAATCTATTCTTATTCTACAGGGAATACTCTTTTGTATTATTAGGTATGGAGTATATAATCAATGTTATCAAAGACAAGTTTAATCCGATTTTTCGGAATTTGAAAAGTGATGGAGGAACCCAGAAAATGACGTAGTTCAGATCAACAACATAAATGATACTTTTCACTGGAAAATATTAGCGCATGCGCACTGTAGGCTACTAGAATATTTTTGATCTGAACTACGTCAAATTCTTCTCTCCGTCAAGTTATAGAACAACCTTTTGTAATAACTTTGAAATAGAATAGTATAGAGATTCTACACTTATTAGATTTTGTAGAATAGATGAATTATTATTAGAATAAGTTTTTTTGAAATTAAAATATTTTAGTAGTACCCTATACTATTTAGTAGTAATAGATTATTACTATTCTAGTATCATTAGTAGAATAGATGAATGAATGATTATACTCCAATACTCACTGTCAGTTATCGACTAAAGGTAGGCAGATAATTTTCCTATCTGCTGTTAAATGTATTTTAAATGTTAATAATTACGTAAACATTGAACTAAAGCATTTTGTAATATATTCAATTTTTATGTTTGAAGTATTAAAATTTATCAATTTAAAATTTGTGTAATTACTAATTATAATTAAATTAAAATTTGTGTATTTTGCATGTGAAATTACTCCATCAGAAAAGTGACTTCCAATCTGGGCTCCAGCAATCACGTGATCATCTTCTGGATTGTCATCACCACCTCTAGTCACTCACTATCATAGAGTAACTCGGGACTTGGTGGTATAGTTGGTATTATTATTTCTCAAATAACCTACTGGCCTGCTAAGTCCCAAGTCGCTCTCTGACACAACCGACGAGAGGAAACATCAGTGGAACAAGGAACAGAACAAGGAATGGAACAAGGAACGGAACATAGAACGACTTTAGCTATAGTATACAACTGTTTTAGACTATTAATTATTAGAATATTCATGCCCGGTTTCTCCAAGCCCCAGGGACCCTCAAGTTTACTACATTTCCAATACTTATCATAGAGAATGTCAGCTGTTTATCAAAACTTGAGGGTCTCTCAACTTTGAGTGTACTTGGAAAAACCCGGCATCAGTCTGTATCTTGTAGAGCAAAGAAGACATTCTGACAAGATGGAAAATTTTTTCCAGTCAATATTGATTCATGAATTATAAATTTGATTTCAAATTGTAAAGCAGGATGTTTCCTCCAATTGAGACTGAATTAATAATTTTTTAACTATTATTAATCGAGCAGGAGTAATTTTCAAAATGTATTTTTTGCTCAGACAGACCATACTAGATATTTATATCATATTATATAATTGAATTTAATGATTTAAAATTTCTGATATAATTTAATTTATTGATGTCAAATGTTCGTATAGCCTAAGTCTAAAGTAAGTCTTGTTCGTATACTTCTTACAAAATAATATATTAAATATATTACAAATTTTATAAATATATATTTATAAGATATCCTCTTATATTTATAAATATATACAAATATAGTACAAATTTTGTAAGAAGTATAGAGCATAGTGTACATAAGATTGAATCAGAATGTACGATAAATGTATCAGAGATTAAAATTGAAATTTTTCTATTGTAAAACCGTAAAGATAGTTTAAAACTATTTGATTGATGTTATTCTTCAAATAATTTATATTTAATAGTAGGAATTAATAGTTTGCTGATTAGAATATTAACTTATGAACAGAAATAGAATTAGTCATAGGAATAATCAATAAAATTGCATTTCACTGGAAATATACGTCATGTTTGAACAAAAATTCGGGAGCTTAATAACAAGCAAATTGAAGATTGCAGCATATCTGACTTTCTTGGAAAACATTCGAAATACAGTAGTTCCGAATTCAGCCAGCAGATGGCAGTAGCAATAGGGTGATTTGCTTCAACTCCTATTGGATACGCCTCTAAGCTCCGCCCATGCTCTGATTGGCCAATGACATCGGTTTGAAAAGTTTCCAAATTCAACTAGCCTAGTAGATGGCAGTAGTTGTTTCAAATTTGACTTGGACACGCCTTCATGCCCCGCCTGCTCTTTTCTGATTTGTTGACAGTGTTTCGTGAGGTCTGCCTTAAGAAATGGCTGCTAGCAAGAAAATTATGGATGGTGTATCATACACAAAAAATAACGCTGATTTACTATTGATGATCTTACGCTAATATAATATTCATTAATGTATTCAAGCTGGTAAGATTTTATCAAGTTAGTACTTAAAGAATATATTTATATAATTTAGACTCAGTGTTACTGTTGTCGTGTCACTTTATGCTGTATGAAATAATATGGAAATATGATTTCGCATTCTCATCTTATACTCAATAATTCAATCTTTCATACGACGAATAGAACTCAAATACTTAAATAGAATTCAAACTATTAATGATCTATTTCCGACCTATTGTCAGAAAGAAGTTTGAAAAACTACAACAATTCGGTAAAATATAAGTATTATAGGATTATTATGTGGAGGAGTTTTTATCACAATTCGGTAATATATAAGTATTATAGGATTATTATATAGAGGAGTTTTTATCGGAAATTCAGTAGATATATTAGGGAGAATTTTCAATCGAATACTGGCTTGTGATAGGTTGACAGAGTGTAAGGTTGTCAGTCACCAGTAGAATTAAATTTAAGAGGGGCGTTTCTTTGCATGCTTCATACAGTAAAGAAATTATTCCAATAGCCAAATTGGAATTTAAAAAATCCTGTTTTTCTCAGGCAGTCGCAGCGACCCCTTGGCCGCGCACTCCGCACACCCCACGTGAGGACCCTGCTAGCGGAGTAGAATGAATACTCCATGAATTAGGAATTGAGTAGGAATGTCCATGATACAACAATGATGAATCCAGAAATCGCACTTCACAAGAAAATCATCAAATCTTAATGGAACCGGTACAATAAAGTTACTCGGATAATCTGATACTCGAAAAAACAAAATTGAGACATAAGTTATCAAACAACCAAATACTCAAAAATCAAATCAATGGAGACATCGAAGATCCAATTAATGACAACCTTTTCAACCAGGCCACAGATTTTATGTTGATAACAGGATTTATCAACTACTCTAAATAGCCGAAAATTAGCAGTTACTTTCTTATCTGCAATAGGCTATCCTAGTTCAGTAAACAATCATCACGTATTTTTTGAATGTGAATACAACTTGAGATCAGCCAAACATTGCCGAAAATAATTGGAAAATTTGCAGATTCTTTCTTACTCGCTAAATTAGAAATGTTCTAGTCCGTTAAATAATCACTACTATTGAGGAAGAAACTCAAAAATTCAAAATTGACTCGCCGGACAAACTCAAATTTGAAAATCAAATAATAGATCCTTCTGTATCTGAAATTTTTCTTATTCCTTTTTGTATAATTTCTGCAATTATCTGTGAATATCAGCAATTATCAGTAGATATCTACAATTATTAGTTCCAGTTGAACAACTAATGAATGTACTACTCTTTTTTCGAGTGATGTGGAAAAAGTGGACCTTCAAAAACAGAAATCTTACAAATTAATGTCCCGTGAATAATGATCTATGTTTATGTAGTCTGTACAAGCAAAGAAGACATTTTGGCAAGATGAGAAAGTTACTCCAGCTCGGTCAATATTGCATCAAAAATAGTAAATTTGGTCTCAAATTGTAGGAAATATTCTAACCTACAATTTGATACTAAATTTATAATTTTTTATACAATATTGACCGACCTGGAGTAATTTTCCGATCTTGCCAAAATGCCTTCTTCGCTTCGATAGACTATACTTTTATGTGCTGAAATTACACACCCTAGTTGTTTCTCACGAGCGCTATAAAGTACCATAAAACCATAAAAGTGTGTCATTACTGTCATTAATTGTAGCCTAATTGAGTGAAGTAACTGATTTTCGGCATTAAAACAACAAGAAGGTTGTAATTTTTATGTAAAGTCTGTCCAAGCGAAGAAGACATTCTGGGAAGATGGGAAAATCACTCCAGCACGGTCAATATTTATTCAAAAATCATAAATTTGGTTTGAAATTGTGGATTAGAATGTTTTCTACAATTTGTGACCAGATTTATTGTTTTTGAACCAATATTGACCGAGCTGGAGTCATTTTTCTATCTTGCCAGAATGTCTTCTTTGCTTGGACAGACTATGCAATCACAATGGGACAGAGAAGAGAGTAAAATAAGTCATAGTTCCATTCACTGGTTACGTCCAGGACAGAGTTGTAAAAAGGTGAAGTTTTTATCGGTCATTAAACTTTTCACTTTTAATTTGGACTGCACGCAGGTTGCGGTAGTTTGATCAAGACAATGGCCCACACATATAGTACACAAGCCGCTAGCCCTCACACATGTAACTTTCTTTAAAAAAGTATTAGAATACGAAATTTTCATTAAATTTGAATAAGTTGATGAATATTGTTACAATGAATAGCACACCAAAGTTGGATACTCGTATATGTAGGAATCCACATGGACCACATCTGAAGATTTAAAAAATCTTTCATACCGAATGTCTTGCTTTACTAAATGACTCAAAAATTATTGACAATCCTTACCAATCATTGAATACGATTCAGTTAATGTATACTCAGTATACATATTATTACCTGTATTCAGTTAATGAATTGTATACTTAGCCAAAGTCTTCAAATAAATAGCCAAAATCTTCAAGTGAATATCTAAAGTCTTCAAGTTAGAAGTCTCGTCAGTGAACAAAATTCAAAATGATATTATGAATTCAGAAATGCAGTGGAACTTCGATAATTCGTAGTTCATGGGTCCAAAGCTTTGTTACTGAGCTTAATAAATTATTAATAGAAAAAGCCGATAATTCAGTAGCGGAATATATGGATGATAAGTTTTGACAAATGATAGTAATGTTGTAAATTCTATCTTTATTAACTTTAGATGTTTTATTAACTTTATAATGTTATACTATTCTTAGTATTATCTAAATTCTAGTTTTACTGTTTTCAAATTTTGTTACCTTTCAGAGGAATTATTGACGATATTCAACTGTATATTTGTATCACTTTTACTGTGTTGATTAAAACATTATCTTATCTTACAGATTAGGGAAGGTTACGAATTATCGAAGCTATTAATATTATTATGGAAAGTTATATTGTAGAAAAATGCGAATTATATAAATATACGATATTATCTTAGTTCTACTGTAATGATTTGACGCTCTTTTCATACTATTCTGATGGAATTTGATCGTGTAAACTTGCCAGCTTTGTCTAAAGATCCCCCATACATAGGATACTAGAATATGTATAGCTGACGTTATACAGGGTGTTTCAGGAGAAATGTGCAATACTATATTTTTAAAATGATCAATTTCTATGTAAAATTATCTGAGGAATTCAATAAAACCAGTCTGAAGTCTGTAACTTCAACGGTTATTGAGATAATTGAAGAAATATGCTAGAAAACGCTATTTTTTCAACAATAAGGGTTATAACTGGATAAGGAATCATAAATTTGTATTTTTTATTAATGGAAGTTGAAGAGAGTCGGATTCTAAAGAAAAAGTTGAATAGCAGCGATTGTGTAAATCTTACACAAATCTCGGTTTTGTCGAATATTGCGTTTTTTGATCGCTATTTCTGAGATTTGGGTAAGATTTACACAATCGCTGCCATTTAACTTTATCTTTAGAATCCGACTCTCTTCAACTTCCAGTAATAAAAATACAAATTTATGATTCCTTATCCAGTTATAACCTTATTGTTGAAAAATGGCGTTTTATAGCATATTTTTCAATTATCTCAATAACCGTTAAAGTTACAACCTTTCATTGAATTCCTAAGGAATTGATTATGTTAGAACCTCAGTAAAGCCTCTAAAAATTAGAAAAATAAATATTTTGAAAATCTCAATTTTCCGCCATTGTTATCTCGGTAACAAAGCGTTTTGGGGTATACTTATTTGGGCGGTTATGTCTACTCTTACTACGCTCCAACAGCTGATGTTGTTAATTGGCGTTGTCATTGAGTATGCCTAGATGATGTTTTTGAAAACAAAAGATGATAGATGCTTCAACAGTTGTTACGAGGTTGCAATCACGTCTACAAGAGACAGGCGAAAGTGCCTAAATTTGTGACGTCATCTATACCAGATATTAATAATTGATAACAGTAGCCTAATTGATAATAATTTGTCCTATTCTCTCTGTTCATGCTCATATCGCTCATGTTGATAATATAGAATTAAAATTCGCTCTATTCAGTTCCATTTTTTTTGACCAGACATTGCAATCTTACAATAGACACGTAACATCCTTTACAAGAGACAGACGAAACCGCCCAACGTTTTAGTCAGCTATACACACCGTTTAATAACACACAAATCAACCAAGATTTCAAAAGACTTACTGCCATACTATATTATAGTCCATCCAAGCAAAGAAGACATTCTGGCGGGATGGGAAAATGACTCCAGCTTTGTCAATATTGATTCGAAAATTATTAATTTGGTCTCAAATTGTAGATCAGAATGATTTCTACAATTTGAGACCAAATTTACGGTTTTCAAACCGATATTGACATAGCTGGAGTCATTTTCCCATCTTGCCAGAACGTCTTCTTTGCTTGGACAGACTACTGTTTACTTACTGCCATATTGAACTATTGTCTGTCCAAGCAAAGAAGACATTCTGGCAAGATGGGAAAATGACTCCAGATCAGTCAATATTGGTTCAAAAATTATAAACTTTATCTTAAATTGTAGATCAGAATGTTTTCTACAATTTGAGACCAAATTTACAATTTTCAAACCGATATTGACATAGCTGGAGTCATTTTCCCATCTTGCCAGAACGTCTTCTTTGCATGGACAGACTAGTATCATTGAGTATAGGTATAAAAATACTATAGTATACTTATATCTATACTGAATGCTAGTATACTCACTGCTTACTGCCTGCCTACTTTAAATCGTTTCATGTTTACAACTTGAGAAAAAAAGAACCGGCTTCCAAGTTTCAACACTTTCAGCATTTAAAGTATGCGTATCGAATTAAGTCGGGAATGTGAAGCGTGTAGTTAAATGGCACCTTACACAGCTCTTATGTGCACAGCTGTATGCTATTTGCTAGGCAGATAATTCCAGAGATGTGCACAAGTGTGGTTTTAGAATGGGTGAAGCAGATAATTCCAGTTGCTATAGTCTGACCAAGCAAAGAAGAGCCTCTTGCATGATGGGAAAATGACTCCAGCTTGGTCAATATTGATTTAAAAATTATCAATTTGATCTCAAATTGAAGAGAACGATTTGATCTACTATTAAGACCACATTTATAATTCTTCAACAAATATTGACCAAGCTGGAGTCATTTTACCATCTTGCCAGAGGCTCTTCTTTGCTTGGTCAGACTATAGTAGTCTAGTAATTCCCATGTGGAGAAGTGTAGTTTTAGATTAGGTGAGGCGATTCTAATTTTTAATTCATTTTTAGATTCCGCGCTGAACTAACAAGTGGGTGGTTGTACGGTTGGAGGGGAGAAGGGAGAGGGATTTGTAGGCTATTCTAGCTATGAAAAAGGATAAGATAAAGACTGGGAGAGGAGGAAAAGAGATGAGAAGAAAGGGATGATAGGATAGAGAGAAGACGATATAGTAGGCTATCAATATTAAGAGAAGAAGATGCTACATAAAGAGAAGATGATGCTACATACAGAGAAGATTATTATGGAGTAGAGAGAAGACGATAGAGTGCGTTCAGGTGGTTTTTTGGCACCCTGTGCGAGATTTTGGCAGGCGCCCTCCCCACGCATTACCAGACGAATGCAATCCAACATTATTATAATATATTCAAAGTCAAATATGATTCAAGCTGCCTTGCATGTTCACATTTTTCTCATAAGCGATCAAAATGTTGCATGTGGTGTGGCAAAAAGGATAATAGGAACTTGCTTATTGTATCCCAACGTATTGTTTCGTATTTTCATGTATTGGATACGTGATAAACAAAAGCCTACAGAAATTAATACAAAATAACGAAAAGTAACTATTCACAAAATAACTGTCTACATTGAGCAGAACTGTCACATGGTACAATGTCACGTACTGGTACAACTGTCACGGTACAGTACTTTATCATTGAAATATAAAAATTTTGATTGTGGATAAATTTATTTTATTGGTTTACTTGAAAGCACATGAGGAAGGGAGTAATAAATTTTTCCCAGAAAAATATTGGGAATCATCATAAATATTCCATTTTACTGGAAATAAAGATGTTTCAACAAAAATCGGAAACTCAAAACAAGGAAATTGAAAATTTCAGCCATTTTCACTCTTCTATCCAACTTTCTTGAACAACATTCGAAATAGTTCCTAATTCAGCCAGAAGATGGCAGTAGCAATAGGGTGACTAGCTTTGACTTCCATTGGAACACGCCTCCAAGCTCCGCCTACGATCAAAATGGCCGAAAACATTGGGTAGAAAAGTTTTCAAATTAAACCAGTAGATGGAAGCAGTTGACGGGTGATGTTTCAGATTTGACTTGGACACGCCTTCATGCCCCGCCTGCTCTTTTCTTATTGGTTGACAGTGTTTCGTGAGTTCTGTCTTAGAAAATGGCTGCTAGCAAGAAAATGATGGATGGAATATCATACACAAAAAATTAAGCTGATTACTATTGACGATCTTGTGCCAATATAATATTTATTTATGTATTCAGGCTAGTCAGGCTGGTTCTATCAAGTTAGTATTTGAAGAATTTATTCATAGAATTTAGACTCAGTTTTACTTTCATCGTGAAACTTCAGTAGTTTCATGCTGTATGAAATTAGGTGAAAATATGATTTTGCACTCCCATCTTATACCATACTCATCAATTCTATTTTTTATACGATGAATATAATGGACGAATAGAACTCAAACTACTCTTGATCTAATACCGACCTCTTGCCAGAAAAGTTTGAAAAACTACAAAAATTCGATAAAAATATTAGTATTATAGGATTACAGTAAAACGTCGATAATCCGGATTAATTGGGAGCAACAGCAAACCCCTTCCGGATTTTCGAATTATCCGAATTACCTTACAAATAAGGGCCAGCAGGCTCTATTTAAGAAAAAACTGTTCTAAGGAGAGAATGGTGAATCTTAATATTCAGAGGAGCTAAACATTTTAGAAATAAAAGTTCAATAATTGAAAAATTAATGAAAATCAAACACCCTTTTAAAAAACTTTAAAATTATTGAAACACAGACATGTTTCGGCACATTAGGCCATTATCAATGTGGATAAAATAATAGTGAAATAAGTAAACAAGATTAAAAATTAAAATTATAAATCTAAATAATACCATATTATTGCAATTGAAAGCGTATGTTATAACTCCTATTTACACCAAAATCTAGGTTTTTAAATTTTTTTCTAAAATTGGATTATCATTAAAATTATCTTCATTTATTATTTTGTTGCTATTCAACTTTTTTCCCTTCTATATTTGAAATTCTTTTAAATTCAATTTCATATTATTTTAAATAGCCCTAAGTTTTAAAGTTCAGTTTTCAAAAGTTCAATATTATGATATGGAGTAATGGAGTAATTAATCCAATGTAATGGAGTATGGAGTAATTACAGATGAATTATATAGAACAAGAGTTCTAGAGTAAAGAGATGAACAAGGAATGGAGAAGAGAAATGAGAGTCAGCAGAAATGGAGAATTAAGAGAGAAGATGGAGCAGAAGAATCAGATGGAAAATGTACAAGAGGATGAGGAAAGATTAGAAGCATGAGAAAAACGGAAAGTAGATAGAAGAGGAAAACAACAGAAGTAGGAAAACTGAAGGGAAAAAACAATATGAACAAGGTAGGCTAGAAGTAGTAAACAGAATAAAAAGAATGAAAGGAGCAAGAAAAATTGTTCAACTACGAAAAAAAGTAAGATATGATTGAAGAAAATAAAGGGAGGAAGCCCTTAAAAAATCAATATAGAGGTTCGGTAAGAACTAGTAATATTAAGTGAGGGGGAAGGAAATTCAATTGTTGAAAAAGAGAGGACAATAATTGAAAACAAAACAGAGATCAACACATGGTTTAGAAGAAAGACGGGAGCCAATTTATAAGGAATAAAGGCGGCAATGAAGCGTTTACGTAGGTCTAGACTCTAGATAAACGTGAAGAGGTAAAAAAAATACTTAACCAATCAGATAGTAGTGTGAACGCTAATAATCATTGACAGACTGCGCTCAACACGTTAGCTCGCTACGTTAAAAAATAAACGACCGTTAAAAATAAACGAGAGTTACCTGATTGTACCGCGTACCAAAGCACCAGGTACTTATTTGAAAGTACTTACTTGGACTTGTTTACACGAGCTTCATTTTTACACCACTGTTATTTACACTTGGATTGAAATCAGAGCGAGCTTCTTATGGTACAGTCTGTCCAAGCAGAGAAGACACTCTGGGAAGATGGGAAAATCACTACAGCTCGATCAATATTGGTTCAAAAATTATGAATTTAGTTTCAAATTGTAGGAAACATTCTGATCTACAATTTGAGACAAAATTTATCATTTTTGGTCCAATATTGTTCTAGCTGGAGTCACATCCCCATCTTGCCAGAATGTCTTCTGTGCTTGGTTAGACTATATCTCGGCTACCGTATGCGTTCAAAGGGAGCAAGCTCGCATCTGCATATTTGATCGGTGGTTTAAATTAATGCCGGTTAAATTATCGGTAGAAACTAACACACGAGTCGTTAGAATAGTTGTTTAGGCTTGTGTAGGTACTTCTAGCAAAGTGTTTGTTTTGATCGCTGGATAAGACCTAAGTGGAATTAAAGGGATTGAATAGTGAGGATTATAGTCTGTCCAAGCGAAGAAGACATTCTGGCAAGATGGGAAAATGACTCCACCTCGGTCAATATTGGTTCGAAAATGAAACGTTTTGTCTCAAATGGTAGATCAGAATGTTTTCTACAATTTGAGATCAAATTTATCATATTTGAACCAATATTTCCCGAGCTGGAGTCATTTTCCCATCTTGCCAGAATGTCTTCTTCGCTTGGATAGACTACTCGAGACTACTTATAATCCCTGTGTGGCCATTGAGAATTACACTTTATATTGGTTTACTGGGTCGCATTCACTATATAGTACTACTAGAGAATATAATAGCAAAAATAGACATTTTTTCATACAATTCTTTTTGACTATACTTCTATCAACTCTCATTAGATTTACATTGAAATGATACTAATTTTGTATTGAGATATTTGTCGCTTCATACCGACACTTTGACTTTGGCAAAGTTTTATTAATAATTATTCAACTTATATTTATTTAATAAATATTTAAAAATTTGGAAAATAGCTTTAGATCCAGATCTAATAACTATTGTAGAATTAGAGCTCATAATTTCCATGCCATTTCATAATAATAATCTTTCTGAATTACAAACTGCAGAAAATGGTGAGAATTGATAAAAACGGTTGTTGTACAGTGAAGAGTTATTTTTCATCAATTTTAAGCTTTCAACTCAGTATAGAGAGACTATTTTAAAAATTGAAAAAGTTATTTTCAAATTTGTTCCTATTGTAAGAATTTGGTGAGTCGAGTTTATTGTATTTTATAGTATTATCAGTTTATTGTACATTATAGAATCATTATTAGTTTATTGTATTTTATAGTATTGTCAGTATTTTTAGTATTATCATTAGTATTTTCAAGTATATTATTAGATTTATTATTATTTAACAGTATACTCTCAATTTCAGTAGTTCATAAAAATAATTATTATATAATATTATGAATTAAAAGAAAATGAGATAAAAACTTTAAAGTGAAATTACTCACGTTTATGACGTGACAATTGTTCCCAGCTGGTATTGCACATTGTCAAGCTTGACAGGCACTACTCCACAGTTAAAAACAACAACAGATAATACAGTGTTATCACTTCAATCAAGCTAAAATTCTAAAATTGGTTGTCATTGAACCATTTTTCTTGGTTCAACCGACTCCAAGAGTTTATTGACTTATGTGGTTGAATGATTGAGACAATGACCACAAAGTAACTAGATACAGTAACAATAATTCATTATTATTACATTTTATTTTTATTTGTTCAAGTAAAAGATCGAATGTCCACATCAAAAATCGAATCGAATTCACTTGAATATTCACACTTAAATATTTACATTCACCAAAATATTTGGAGGAAATTTTTGTATCATTATGCTATATAGTGATATAGGTAATATCAGCTTAGTAACAAATAAATATAATGTATAATATTTTAGTTATATAGCAGCAAAACAAATATAATCGGAACCATCATTATCAGAGAATCAGATACCTTCCTCTATTCTATGTATACATTTGTTAATGTGTATAAGTAAGAGAAGTACCTATAACCTATACCTATAAAAATCATTGTAGACTAGCCTAATATTATTTCATTACAATTTTATTGTTAATGTTTATTCTATGTTTCTATCACACTATGGCTGACATGACAAAGTTAGGCGGTTTCGTCTGTCTCTTGTACATGATGTAACCAGCTCACAGCTGATGTAAAGCATCTATTGTCTCTCCTGATTTCAAAAACATCACCTCAGCATACCTAAATGAAAACTTTATACGACAACATCAGCTGTTGAAGCGCACAAGGAACAGACGAAGCCACCTAACTTGGCTCAGCTCTATGTATAACCTGTCCAAGCAAAGAAGACCCTCTGGCAAGATGGGAAAATGACTCTATCTCGGTCATTATTGGGTCAACAATTATCAATTCGATCTCAAATTGTAGGAAACAATTTGATCTACTATTAAGACCACGTTTATAATTTTTGAACAAATATTGGCCAAGCTGGAGTCATTTTGCCATCTTGCCAGAGGGTCTTCTTTGCCTGGACAGACTATACCAGGACAGTTTAATCAATAATTTTTCCATCATCATTATTAATAAATTCTAATGTTAGTTACGTGAGTTACGTTCCATGAAACTATGAAAGTTATTTGTTGAAGAATTACACAGATTTAGTAGAATCATAAACTTATATTTATTTTCAATAATTCTACAATATGAAATTAGATTTTCATCATTATAAATATTTTAGATTGAAGATTATTAGAGCAATATCGATATTTGGATTTCAACCACTGTAATTCAGGAGTTATTCGACTTTGGATTTCTTGGATTTCAACTATAATTTATTTTCGAAAACAGCATTGCACAGCCTGGGGTTTCTAGCGGCATATGCCAATTATTATCAAATAGCAATGCCCTTAGAAATCCCAAATGTTTGCAATAATAATCAGCGAGACCACATCAAAAGGATTCAACAAATTGGAAAAAATTTCCAATTTATTTCTAACAACAATAATTTCTATTCTATGAGATTCTCAACTAATCTTTAAATTCTTAATTATTGTATTATTTTATTAGCATTAAAATATATTATTGTCTAGGCTACTATCATTAAATGTTTTAAAGTAAGTTAATTATTACTCTTCTATTGTAATAAAAAAGTGTCAAATACAAATAAAGATTGTTTCAGTTCATTTAAAATAATACAGTATGTCATAATTATAAGCTTTCTTTCCATTGTCAGTTTGGTATCAATTTTAAGAGAATAAGGTTACCTCTGATTGGTTCATAATCATAAATATGCATTTTATCATTGATCTATTCGATCAATTAAATACATTTATCATCTATACATCTGTATTCTATCATTTTTGTTGATGGGGTTTCATGAAATTTAATCAATTTTATTCAATTAGGCTAAATTATTCAAAAAATTTAATCAATTAGGCTATTAAGGCCTAATTATGTTATTGATTTCAATTCAAACATTAGATTATTGGGATTTATTTGCTTTATTTGTGTATTTTGCTTCGCTCTAGCTCCGATGAAACTCTAGTTATATTATTCTTTCATTATGTTGAAGTTCCTATTCCTAACTCTGCCTGAGAATATTTTACTTTCATTTCATTTCAAAAGCATGATTTCGCCTCATACGACCTTTAGAAAACTGAAACTATATTCAACAAAGAAAGTTAATTTTAGTATTGATTTATTAATACTAACTTATAACTTTTTTTTACTGTAATTATAACAAAATTTTTATGTTTGTCAATATTAAATAAAATGAATTTGAGTTTTCATTCTAGTTTTTATTCTATATACCTACTATTTATTGAATCGAATAAAACGAACTATACTCAACGTAGTGTTTAGTTGAGCCATCATCAGAAGTATATCCTATTATTTTAGCAATCAGATTGTAATTGAAATTTTGTAAAGATTTTTTTTATATTTATATTTTTTAAAATTATATACTCTTCAAGCTTTCATTTAAACAGCAATCACGATTGTGTTGAATAACTCAATGAATATACTTCAACAAGCAGCTCACCATTGAAATGCCATACTGAATATTGTATTTCTTTACATTATTTTCTCATGTATTCCAATGGTCTTTTCTTGAATTCTAAAGTTTATTGATCGATTTCCGTAGCCTATATGAGTTTATCACAGCTCCTCAGATTATCTCAGATGCTCCTATTTCAAGATACATATTCTTGAAAAAAGAAAACCTTTGGCTGGTGGGGAAAAAATATCTCATTTCGCCATAGAAATCTACCAACGAATCAGTTGACTGTGAGTTCTCCATAGGCTACAATTGGATAGAAGTTTATAAATTCGAACTTATAGGCTTTAAGCTACCAAACTCTTAAGAGCTGTAAGCTCTAATAAGAGAAATAAGTAGCACAAGAATCCAACAAAATTAACAGCCCTAAAATTGTGTCATTTATTCGAACAAATAACAAATAATAAATTCTGAATTGAATCTAATGACGTCACTTTATGGTAATTAAATTGAGACAGATCTCTGAGCAACTGGACACAATTTAATTCTAATTATTACTGGTATCAAAATTCTAAATTGTTTCAAGTGGAATTTTTTCTTGAAGTGGAAATTGTAATATTAGTTTATGATTTAACATAACCTTGTTTTGGACTGTGTAGTATAAGTCTGTCCAAGCAAAGAAGAGCCTCTGGCAAGATGAGAAAATGACTCCAGCTCTGTCAATATTGGTTTAAAAATTATTGATTTGATCTCAAATTGTAGATCAGAAAATTTCCTACAATTGAGACCAAATCAATAATTTTTCAACCAATATTAACCGAACTGGAGTCATTTTCACATCTCGTCAGAGACTCTTCTTTGCTTGGACAGACTATAGAGGAGCAGTACAGTGCAGTTCAGAACTCACCAAAATGTAATTTTACGGTATGTTCAATTGTTCATATTCAATGCTGACAAATTATCATACAATAAAAAAGAATAAACATCTGGAATTATCAATGAAACATCTATTGCTACAAACTTACAGTTCTATGCTTCATTAAAAGCATAAATTCTTAATCACAGGGTGTGCGATTGGATAATTACCAAGATGGAAAAGGAACAATTCCCAAATAAATAATGAAACATCAATAAATAGAAACTTGAATAAGTTTTATATTTTATCTATAAACAGACATGATACATTTATAAAAGAGATTGAATAATTATAATACTTCTTTCCATCACTCATTTTGTATATTCTGTCCAAGCAAAGAAGAGCCTCTGCCAAGATGAGAAAATGACTCTAGCTCGGTCAATATTGGTTCAAAAATAATTGATTTGTTTTCAAATTGTAGATCAGAATTTTTCCTACAATTGAGTCCAAATCAATAATTTTTGAACCAATATTGACCGAGCTGGAGTCATTCTCCCATCATGCCAGAGGGTCTTCTTTGCTTGGACAGACTATAACATTATTCACGAACACTTATCGAGATCTTCATCAAGGACATAAAACCAACTATAGTCTGGTCAAGCTAAGAAGACATTCTGGAAAGATGGGGAAATGACTCCAACTCGATCGACATTGGTTCAAAAATTATAAAATTTGTCTCAAATTGTAGAGAAGAATATTTTCTACTTTTGAGACCAAATGAATAATTTTTGAACCAATATTGATCGAGTTGGAGTCATTTCACATCTTGCCAGGATGTCTTCTTTGCTCGACCAGGCTATTATAGTTTTATGTCTAATACATTTTATATTATTTCAATAAATTGTTCTTATTTCAGTCCCAGGCTTCGTTTTCATCGAATTCCATCTTTTTGTCGCGTTTTGGTGTTTTGTCAAGATCCTCTATCAGCCTTCTTTTCTCTGTAAATGAACCAAATTGAGTAATTTTAATTAATTTTCGAACACATCATGGATAATTTTACTTTTTACTATTGCATGTCTGACACCATGAAGTTAGGTGGTTTTGTCTCCTCCTTGTGCGCTCCAACAGCTGATGTTGCCAATTAGAGTTGTCATTGAACTATGCCTAGATGAAGATTTTTTTTTTAATCAAAAGATATAATAAATCCTTTACATCAGCTGTTAGTTGGTTACATCAAGTACAAGAGACAGACGAAACTGCCTTACGTTTTGCGTCAGCTATAATTGCAAAATGCTTTAAAATCCATTTATTAGAGCGCCAGAAGGGAGCCCATGAGTTTAAAGTTTTGCAACAAGGAGATTAGTTTTTTAACTAACACAGTTTGCCTAAAATAAGTAAGAATTAAGAATTATTTATTTATTCATTTTACAGAATCAATAACTTATTGGTTGAAAACACAGACTAATGTCCAAAACGTCTTCATACCAAATTTTGATGAATAATAAAGTTCGAAACTAGGTTAGTTTTTCGTAGCACTTCAATTAAGAATAAATTTATAGTCCAGGAGAAATACCGAATTATAAAAGTAGGCTAATTATCATCATTTAAATAATTCAATTAAAATGTTTTGCAATTGAGCTCTGTTTATAAAGTGATTTCCATTCAATTGAATTCTAGAGTGATTTTTGTAAGAAAATTCTACAATGATTTTTCAAGAAAATTGAATCTATTTGGTGTTGTTATTATTATCCCACCCTACTTGAAGAGACAGTGGCACAGTTTTCCCCAAAAACAAATGTATTATAAAACGCAATCCAAGCAGGGTACAAACGCTAATAACATCTTTTAATAATATATGCTCCAAATACTCAGTGAACTGAGATCAATTCATCAACTAAATTGGGCCTATCAGTAAATCTCCAGTAAATTTAATAAGGGAGGGATCACACGAATCAAATCAACTTGATCAACTACAGTCTGTCCAAGCAAAGAAGACCATCTGTCAAGATGGGAAAATGACTCCAGCTCGGTCAATATTGGTTCAACAATTATCAATTTGATCTCAAATTGTAGGAAACCATTTTGATCTACTATTAGGACAATTTTATAATTCTTCAACAAATATTGACCAAGCTGGAGTAATTTTCCCATCTTGCCAGAGGGTCTTCTTTGCTTGGACAAACTATACAATATGATAAAGTCGATTCGATATGATAGGTCGACTGACGAATCCTAATATATTTAATGAGCAATAATTAGCCCAGTTACAGTAGTTACTAAACAATGAGAATACTTACTTATTGGAGAGTCAATCTCCTCTGTTTCCTCAGGTATTGTTTCAAAACTCTTTCTTGAGAAGCTCCTGCAAAAAAACAAAAGTTATCAAATACCCAAATTTTAAACGTTTACAAGCATATATGTTTTACAGTAAAGAAATGAGAATGAAACTTATTATTCTACAACCATAAGTTAATTAGACGGAGTTAATTAGCCCTGTTTAGATGGAAGAATTTTGGTACGCTGAAATGATAGATAAAAAAAAGATATTTTCATATTTAAATATTTCATTAAAAAATTATACATGAAGGAAGCTCCTTGATACAAGACTTTTACAATAAGATATAAGTTAAGTAGCTGCATGTATCGAAAACTTTAAAAAATGTCTCGTTTCAAGGAGGTTCCTTCCTGTATCAATTTTGAATTCTGTTTTACTAATGTGTATCAGTAATCTCCTTATAGAGTGGGCTTGAGTAATCTACGATTATTTTCAAAAGGAACGGACAGCTTCTATTCTATACTTTTAGTGCGTTTTTAAAACATCTAAAACCCCACATAACTCCGAATCTATCAAAAATAGCTACCAAAACCAAGAGAACATAATTTGGAAAATCTAGGTAAGTGAAAACAAATGTTGTCAGATCCTCAAAGTTTATTTAAAATACCATACTTGAGTTTCAATGCTCAGGGAAACTTAAAGGAGTGGGTGGTAGTGGACGGAAAACTGCCGTACGGCAAAATCAAGCTCCATAAGAACAATGTAATTTTCATCAATCTCTTGGAGCAGATATTGCCTCTATTTATGGACAGAATTTCACGTCCTTTATGTCATTGGAAAGAGAATTTGATTCTCCAGGGGCGCTAATTTTTACTTTTTCGATTTTTAGTTTATTTTAATAATTATTGTATAATTAATTAACTAAAAAAGTGTTGAACTGTAATTATTGAAATGAACTAAAAATCGAAAAAGTAAAAAGTAACGCCCCTGGAGAATTAAATTCTCTTTCCAAGACCAAAGAAACATAAATTCTGTCCATAAATAGAGGCAATATCTGCTCCAAAGATTGTAAAAATACATTGTTCTTATGACTTGATTTTCCGTTTTCCGTCCACTACACTTAAGTATGTTATTTTAAATAAACTTTGTGGATCTGACAACCTTTGTTTTCACTTACCTAAATTATGGATAAGTTCCACAACATCTCTGATAAAAGTAAGAATTTTAATTTGAAAAATTCTAAAAAGCAACAAGTATAATCCAATGTAATTGGAATAGACATATCCACAAGTATCCGAATTAAAATTATTGACAAGCTACATCACAAGTTTAAAGATTCTCATATACCGCAGCTTGATCAATTTATAAGTAACAAAAAAGAAAGACAGAACGCTAAATTTTGAAAAGCAACAATACTTTTTTCCTCCAATTTCCCGTAATTTACCTTAATAAGTAATGTCTGCCTTTATTTTACTTTTTTGCCAAATAGAGTAAAGATGGGACGCAGCAGGCATTCTCTTACATCGACCATTCTTCTAAGAAAAATAAAAAATAAGCATGAAAACTAAAATGAAATTTGATTTGGATGAAAAAAATTCAAGTTTTACGTTAGTTTAATTATTTGCTCAGCTGAGTGTGGTGTCTGGCTGCTCGGTGAGAGCGGTTTGTGATTGTGAAGTTAAGTCACAAACAGTATGGACTGCTTTCGGATGGATGATCAGAATCTAATCAAGGCGAGTGAAATATACCCAAATGGGTAGCTCCCCACCACGAAGTCCATAATTTTTTATTCAGCTTCTTTCAAATGAATCAACATTAAAATTAACGTTTCCTAACTTAAAATAATCTCCTTATTCTTGATGTTACTTGAAAATTTTGAATCCATGAATACTAACGGCCAAAAGAAATTGTAGATCAGGAGTGAATATCAACATAACGCATGATTTTCATTGTAATTCATTTTAATGTAATTATTATTATTGTATGCCATATTTGGTGGGGAGTGGGGAGTCCCAAAAGGAAGTTCCACCGGCAAAATAACATCAATTTTCCTCGATGGGAAATTTTGGTACCGTATTTTTTGGCGTGATCTACGTAGATTTAAATGTTAAAAAGTTTTTCCAATTTAAGAAAATTTAAAACACAAAAAAAAGATAACCAAAATAACAACTTCGGGTCTTCGGGAGAATATCAAATTTCGAAAATTGACTCAAAATTTCAATCTAATGAAAGTAATCTAATGAAATCAATGTAATTTGATGTAATCAAATGAAAGTTGGCAAAAGTATGGCCCGTTTTAGACATCACAATTTTTTGCCGTCCTTGTAAATTTTACTAGATTTAACAGAACTTGGAAAACACATGATGTGTCTGTGCACATCTTATGTTCGCAAAGCTTCATTCAACCCAGTAAAATTCATCAAATACACAAACCGGACGTTCAAAAAGTGTGGTGTCTGAAACAGGCCTATGGTGGATTCAAACGAGCTAACCAATCAAAATCGTTACACTCAATGTCCACGCTGTAAAATACATTCACTGTAATCTAAACAAACTCAAGCAAGCGGTCACAAATTTTTAAAAAATCTTTAAAACAAACAAACAAAACAAACTCACTCTCTGCCGCTGCTACGACTACGGCTGCGTCTCCTTCCAGCCGCTGCAACGCTTGCAGCCACAGCTGCATTGCAGCTGGCAGCCGTCGACTGCACCTCTCGTTTGCGTTTCTTCAGCGCCGAAGACGTGTCCGGCGAGAACAGCTGCGGCGTACTTGCCGAGGGAGTATTGCTCAGAGAAGGCCGACTCGTCTGCTCGCACCGTTTGCGCTCCTCGTAGGACTGAATTGTGACGTCATCGTTTTCAATTAGAACAATGCTGGGCGACATGTCCGGGTTGCAGAGTGCTACCCAGGCTGACACGTCGTCAATCCAGCTGACTAGGATGTTGCCTGCAAATTGGTCGAAAAATAATAGATAATATCATAAAATATTACAAAATATTCAATTTACGGCAAGTAAAAATAAGCAAAATGTGAGTGTAGCTATCCAATGTATATAGCCCAGTAAAATGGCAGTTTTGCCAGGAAAATGGTAACCTCTCTTTCCGTCCTCCAAAATTGTGCATGCACCAGTGGCGGCTCGTGTCCACAAAACAGGTGAAGTGCTGAATAGTAAGAGATACGGGCACATCACCTGTTTCGTGGGTACGAGCCGCCAGTGGCATGCACTTTGTTCATAATTGATTATATTTTCACAAAATACAAAAGTTTTCATTTATATTCAGAGTTATTTGTAGTAAAATCCAAAGATTTCAACTATTTTTGAAAATTGAAAAAACTACCCCCTTTTCGGCACGTCGAAGCTTTGTACACCACACCAAAGCCAGCTTTAGACATATTTGTCTATTTTAAATATTTTTCAATAATTAAAAATCCAACCAAAACAGAAATCGAAAAGTAATTACATGTTTTAGTGAAGTGCATGATAACTTAGTGAAACATAAAATTACTTTTGGGTTTTAGTGGAGTGCAATGATCATAACAAATTATTATAACTTAATCCATGAAAAGTTTCTCAAATTCAAGAAAAGAAACTCAACATGTAATACTATTTTCAACTTGAATCACAAATTCTTAAATTATTAATGCTTTTAAGAATTTATGGATGGCACGAATTGAATTCAGAATTAATCTGAAAAATCCTTAGGCTTGAAATGTGACTTACCCACAGGTCGAAATAAGTCTGAAATTTGTTTGAACCTCCATAATCTAGGAAACGTGACATAGAATACGTGATCTCTTGAAAGCTTAGCTGAAAAATAAAGAAATATCAATATTATCAAGTTGACGATTTTTTGAGATACTTGTAATGTAAGAGAGCTAGATCTAAGTAAGATTCTAATGAAAAAACATTTATACGTTTCACGAGAAGCAAATTGAATTCAACTGTTGCAAAATAAACCAATCATTCAGATCAGTTTTAATCTTTATGTATCAAGTTTTCATACGGTAGTTTAATTCAGTTAGTTCAAAACTTCTTTCTTCATGATAAGCATGGTAAAATATACAAAATTATGGATATACAAAGTAGAATCTTTAACGTTACAATAAAAGTCTATCAACTAAGATTATTCTCATACAGCTTTGTGTCCAAGGATGAGTTTCCTTCCAATAAGATGAACAAGGTGACACTTGTAACAAATGAATCAATCGAGAACAAATAGGCCTATGTTTCAATTATAATACAATTGTCATATTGTATTATAATTATTTCAATTATGATACAATTCGACTTTTTTATCTGATACAAGTATCATATTGTGTATCTTCATGGAAAGTATTCGATTTCATAAAATGATATTTTCAGTTCTGATTTGCAACATGAGAATGCAGATAGAATAAGCGTTTTTGTTTCAGAGCCAATAATGAGATGGAAAATACGGCAAAAATAAAAATACATTATTTGGTGATAAATCAAGTGAAATTGACATGCACCATTATGAAAAGAGATTGTAAAATAAAATAGCCTAAATTTGATGATGTTAATATTATTATAGTTACTCACGGTCATTCCCACAAATATTAATGTACGTATCGTTGACTTTCATGAGATGTAACCTGGAAAATATAAATCAAATACTGTAGAATGAATGGATATTTACTCTAATATTCAACTTTCAAAGGAAATTCAATTCGACTTCATAAGCTCTCGCAGACGGATTGCTGATCATCCTGATAGAGCTGAGCATTAATAACAGTCCTTCGCCAACCGCCTATTTTTTTGTAGTCTGCTATGGTCTGCCCAAGCAAAGAAGACCCTCTGGAAAGATGGGAAAATGACTCCAGCTCGATCAATATTTGTTCAAGAATTATAAATGTGATCTTAATAGTAGATCAAATTGTTTCCTACAATTTGAGATCAAATTGATAATTTTTGAACCAATATTGACCGAGCTTGAGTTATTTTCCCATCTTGCCAGAGGGTCTTCTTTGGTTGGGCAGACTATATATCTATGTTAAAAAATGACTAAAAATTAGTCGTAATTTCTCATCATCACCCTCTCATAGGCCTATCTTAGAGCTCATATGGTTATGAACACCAATAGAAAGTAATAAGAATAATATGGAAAAATATTCTTATGTCTTTTTCAAGGTGGGGAGACCCTTACGGGTAGTTCCACCTCGCCAAAGTGTACTTGACCAAATACCGGTCACCCATCCAAGAGCAGTCCACAGTGTTCGTGACTTAACATCACGTTAACCGATAGATCATCCTCACCGAGAGACCAATACCCAGTAAATGTTTGACAAGTAATAAGAGAAAGGAAATTTCAAGTCAATTCCTTTAGTATCAGTACCAATAAGGTCAGTTTGTCAAAAAATGACCAAAAATTTGTCATCATCTCTCACCATTATTTTCTCATAGATCATAGGCCTTACGCAAGCCTTTTTCGAGTGGACGATGCTATTATGAAAGATAATAGGCTAATGGAAATTAATTTATCACGTTAATTCCTTTGTCAATATAAGTTAAAAAACTTAGTTACATAGAACGTGTTTATGGTAGCATACCTGTTGATAAATGGGTCCAGAATTTTCATTTTTGAAACAGGAACATCATCAGTACAATCGGATGATTTCCTACCTGAGAAAATAAAAATGTATATTATTACGAAAACAACAAAGTCAATTCCTGTAGCTCAAACCAATGTGATTAGATTACAAATGAATATAATTACCTTTCTGTAGCCTAACAGTACTGAGAAAATCATTATGCGAAGAAATGGTCAAAAATTAATCATTAAGTTACCTCTCAACACAAAATTGGAAATTGGGAATAAGTTTGTTTTGAAAAACGAAATTGCAAGTTTTTATTGAATTTTATGTAACTTATGTGCCGATCTCAGTCGAATCGAAACTGCCTGGAACCGTTTCATTACATTTGGCCTTGTATTTAAGGTTTAACCAACAATAAATTGATCCCCGACTTAATCAAGCTATAGTCGCATTTATCGTAATATTTTTTCCATTGAGTCAGCTGATGGTTTGAACTAAAATTATAGTTATAGCTGATGTGAAAGAGATAGGAGGTTTCGTCGAAAGTACTATATACCTTTATAGTTTCTTGGTATTAGGGCTACTAATGTATAATAAAATAATAAAAGTTACATTAAAAACAAAGTGAACATTTATAATATAGTTATTATGGCTACTAATGTAGAATAAAATATACATTAATAACATTTATAATAGAATTATGTGAATAGAGTTGTGATGGCTAGAGCAGAGAAGCTAGAGCCGGGCAGCTCGAGAAGCGCAGTTAGAGCTGGGTGTCTCGAGCTGCCACTTAGGAATGCTACCAAAATTGACAACATCAGCTGTTGGAGCGCACAAGGAGCATACGAAATCACTTTACTTTTTGACGACGGCTACAATATTACTATTGATAATAAGGGCCCTAGTAAGCGTAAAGCAGAATACTTTGGAGAAAGCCAAAATAAAACTTACCTAGAAAATGAGCAAGCGCTAAGAAAAGCAGTCCTGTAACGTAGGCGTCAAACCCAGCCTCATGGTTTTTTATAGAATCAGTCGAATAACCAAAGCCCTTATCAATGCATCCTGTAAAAGACAAGATGATAATTCCATTTTTCTCAATATGACAACAATTCTCCCTTAAATCGAGTTATCAGCACTCGAACAACTTTAAGCTAAACTTTCAGTTGAACTAAACTGAGATTGTTTCTTGAAAATAAAAACTTGAGATGCCTCACAATTTAAAATAATTAAAAAAAAAACAGTGATAAAAGTAGCCCGAGATTGAGGAAACACTAAAATGCCTCACACAGTATACAAGCTCTTCTAATGGAGAATAATATGTACATTTCTACTAAAATAACTGAAAAGACAACATTTGAAATATTAGCGGTCAAATTTGCAAATAATTTAAGTTTTGAAGTTAATTTAAACTTTATTTAAAACATTAACTTATTAAAATAGGGACTTTGTGTCTGTTTTCCTATCTCATAAATGTTTGTTTAGTAATTTCGTAAATAAATTATAGATATGATTTTTAGCTGCATACTTCATGATGGCTGGAGAAACCTATTGAAAGAGCATAGAAATTATGGAACATAAAATAAGGTATGAAACAAATATTGTTGAAAATTACAGAAAATTATTTAAATTTAAAAAAATTATTTAATAATTATTTATTATTTAATATTTTTTTATTGAGATTATTTAATTAAAATTATCTTATTACTGAGATGCTATATTACACTATCAATGAAATAAGAAGACCAAGACCAAATAATATTAACACTATATTTCTAGCCAGACTTCAAATAATCAATTTGAGATATTATTGATACTTTTGTCAAGTGATTTTTTCTTCCTCCAAAATTAGACATAATTTATGTAAAATTTCAACTCACCAACTTCTGGTACTTTGAATGGAGCTGAATAAATCACAGGTAACATATTTGCCAGAGTCGAAGTGGGTAGAAGCGATTTGAAAGGCTCAATATGACACATGTACTTGGTATCCAATAACCTAAAAAAACAAAACATAATATTGATAATCAGAGTACATAAAAATAAACAATTTTCGAATCAAGATTTTATAAAGTAAAGGTGGAGTTTTCTCAAAATTAAACTAACAGAATTCCATTTTTTCACCAGAGCAGAAAATTGCTGAACAATAAAAATTTGAAGAATCGGTAGGTATAAGTACCGGTAAGTATAAGTAAGCCTACATGTTTCAATCACTTCCAAGTGATACATCCAAGGAGATTCTAAATAAGGTATAGTATGGTCATACATTCTGGCCAGATAGGAAAATGACTCCAACTCGGTTAATATTGGTTCAAGAATTTGGTCTCAAATTGTAGAGCAAAATGTTTTCTACAATCTGAACCCAAATTTATAACTTATCGACGAATATTGACCGAGCTTGAGTCATTCTCCCATATTGTCAGAATGTGTTTTTTGCTTGATACATCATATATTTATCAAATTGAAAAATCTAATTGAAAGGTTTGTATCATTACAAGGCTATTTCAATAATGAAACAGGACCTATCAATGCTAATGTTGCATTATACATTAACATCATGAGAAGCCTATCTTCTTGAATGAATCAACTTTAAATTCGATTGCACCATAGACACATAGCTCAACGACTGACAAAATTAATTTTGAATGCAAGATTATTCTATGAAATTATTATTATTGGTACAGGGTGAGCCAGAGAAACTTACTTATTTGAAAGGTCAATAAGAACAAAAGTAATTTGATTATTGTTTTTATTTTCATTTTATCCGATAATTTAATATCCCAATTTTTGTTTTCATGCATTCTTGAAAATGACATCGGAATCGGATAAATGGCGACCCCCATTTCGCATACACTGATGAAAAGAATTTTGAAATTCGTCCCCACTCTTTGCAGCATATGAATCGGTATGTTGGCAATGGCATCGCGAATGTTGTTCTTGAAGTGTGCTATGGTCCGTGGTCGATCGTCATAAACCAAAGATTTCAAATAGCCCTATAAAAAGAAATCACATGGAGTCGAATCTGGAGAGCGTGCCGGCCATTGGAGATCGCCTCTGAGAGAGATAAGTCACATGAATTTTGATGAGCAATGAAATTATTAATTCTTACACAGCAGCCAATTTACAGGGATGGAATTAAAGGTCTTCATGGAGAATTTGTCGAACAGTGGTGTCAGTAATTCCCATAGCAGCTGCGTGTTTGTGACCCAAACGCCGGGAAGAACGTACAACTGACTGCCTTAAATCTTTCTGATGGTCCATTGAAGTCTATTTCTGGGATCAGTGATAGTTCCTAAATGAGTTAACCCACAAAAGAATCGAATTACGGCCAGGAACGAGTCTGTGAGGAGGAATTTCAAAGCGAGCGCGGAAGGCATGTTGCGTAGTGGCCAT